>JAXBDA010000985.1:0-64823 GCA_036023075.1 Gaultheria prostrata
CCATGGTGTATGTTGTTTGCAGATGATATTGTCCTTGTAGATGAAACTGCTAGCGGTGTTAATACTAAATTAGAAATTTGGCGGGATGCACTAGAGTCTAAGGGCTTTCGGATAAGTAGGAGTAAGATTGAGTATATGGTTTGCAAGTTTAGTGGTACCAGTAGTGCGTCCGAAGAAAGAGTGATGATTCAAGACCAAAAGAAACCAAAGAGTGGCCATTTCTAGTATTTAGGCTCTATTATTACTAAAGATGGTGAAATTGCAGAGGATGTGACCCATAGAATCCAAGTGGGGTGGCTAAAGTGGAGAAACGCTACTGGTGTACTGTGTGACAAGAGGGTACCCCCAAAATTGAAGGGTAAATTCTATAGAACTACCGTAAGACCAGCGATGCTTTACGGGACAGAATGCTGGCCTATTAAGAAACAGCAGGTGAACAAGATAAGTGTAGCGGAAATGAGAATGTTGAGGTGGATGTGTGGTAAGACTAGACGTGATAGGATTAGAAATGAAACAGTCCGCGAGATGATAGGCGTAGTACCTATAGAGGAGAAGTTGAGGGAAAATAGGCTTAGGTGGTTTGGGCATGTCTATCGGAGACTAGCGGATGCAGTAGTTAAGAGAGCGGATAGGATAGCTTTGAGTAGCAACGTTTCGGGGAGGGGAAGACCCAAATTGACATTAGATGCGGTAGTGCGCAAGGATTTGAGTCTACTAGGGCTAAGTGAGCAAGCAACACTTGACGGAGCTCAGTGGAGGAAAATGATTCATTTAGCCGACCCCAATTGATTTGGGACATAAGGCTCGGTTTGGTTTGGTTTGAATTGATGTAAGTTCCAATCAAATGAATTCTACATTGGCCTGATGTGGCATTTCTTCAAGCTGCAAATCCAAGTGTCCAATTCCTGCACTGGCTAGTTGGGTTTGACTTTGAGCACTCTAATGGTTAGGTCAGCAAGAGTACATTATTATAGAACCCAACCAATTGTGCCATGAAATTTTGAACGGAGAAGTATAGTATATTTCAATGTCAGTTCCTCTTGACCTCTCGTGGGAACCTTGTATTTTGCCCAATGTAGGTTATTGGGTGGCAAACCAAATGCAATTACATCATTGTTTATCTTCATGGTACTTGTGGCCTTCAATGGAATTTGTGTGGCTTCTTCCCACAAGTTTCCTTCCAGATTGTTGGATAATTTCCATCCCAAATCATCCCAAAGCCACCCATCGTTCCCTTCATCGGATAGATCACAAACAGTTAATCCACTGAGGGACTTTGACGAGAAGCCTCTTTTCAACAGTAATCCACTTGGATGAAATTTCTCTCAAATGGCTCCTTCAATTTTGTTTGAAGGTACCCTTTGCTCCCAATGGTTAACAGCCAGAGTGCTCCTTACAGTGGGCTAGCTTAGTTTGGAACACATATGCGTGTTAGGCTTACCGTCTCACCCACCTTCACCCAACTGAGTTGGACACCATTAGTTGGACTGCCTAGCTCTCTTCTCAGCATAATGATTGCCCCAAATGGCTTCTCAGATGCTTTAGCTGTTCATAATTTGGTCGTCGGTTATTTTGTAGTCATAAATTTCTTCGCCGGCTGTGAGTCCAGCCATCTCATGGTGGTGCCACATGTCAGTGATATTTATCATTGATCTTGTTCTTCAGGGTTAATTGATCTTTGCTTTGTCTAGTTAAAGCTTAAAGATAATTTCATCTCCCAATAGCTGGTATCTCTTGGGGTCATTATTACAGCAATCATTTTTTTTCTTTTTTTAACAGCACAGCACTCATCTTTCTGATTTTTTGTATGAAGTACATCTCATTTTGGGTTTGTATATCTCTCTGTTCTGTTCCTTTGGTTGCAGTGATGATATGGATTCAAACAGCATGCTCGAGAGTTCTTTGAGTGCCAAAGAAAAGATAATATCTGAACTCAACATGGAACTTCACAACCTTGAAACCACCTTATCCCACGAGCGGGAACAACATGTGAATGAAATCAAGAAGTTGAATGCATTGCTCAATGAGAAGGTACTTATTTTTGCCTTTTGAGTCCCTCAACTTGTATTTATGAGTGAAAATTAGGATAATAAATTAATATATTTCCATGTGCCCTTCACAAGAAATTATGTTCATTCAAGCTGGTGCCCATTAGAATTTTGTTTTATCATTAGTTATATCAATCAATCAATTAATTAACATATCAATACATACCCTATGCAAATGTATTTGTTTCTAACAGTTCTCCAAAATCCCTATCCTAATTTTCTAGATTTTCTTTTTCATGTTAAGAGGGGGAGAGAATAATGTGGCGGAAGTGGTAAAGGGGCCGAGAGAGGGACCTGGACCTGGACCTGGGGAAGTGGGGCAGTGGGGGAGTGGGATAATTGAAATTAAAAAAGAAAACAAGAAGAAATCGAAAATAACTACCGACCATCATGTAATTACTCTCCATGATTAGTTAACTCTGTTGCCGTATCCTACCTTCGTGCATGTACATATATTATACGTAATACAATTTTTCACTCAAAAAAAGAGAGAATTTGTGTTTGTTTTTCTTTCATGCATATCCTTCACAAGTCCATGTGTCTAAGTCTCTTTCTCACACTTTTTATATCTCACATGTTTCCACTATTAGGGTTGTGTCCATTCAATTCATGAAAAAACTGATGAAAAAAAAAAAAAACATCGATGCCATCTTTTTTTCATTGTCCCGCATATCAAATGGGTACAACGCAAGTTTTGTTTCATAAACAAGTAAATAGCACTGCAAATTTCTTTTTTCCTCCGTACACGTGAATGCCATCCTATTTCAAAAAGAAGGCCACAAACCAAGAATAATAAGGCCTCCACACTTCCCTGAGTACAGGACAATCTATCATGTCAAGGAAGGATTACACTCCCCCTAATGCCCAAACAATACAATTTACTACCCCAGAAAAATGATTGTTTTTTTAGAAACTCTGTGTTAGAAACTATTTTCTTCACAAATCACAGTTTTTTGTATGATTTTAGATGGCTATTGCAAGCAAGGATAGATCAAATTTAGAATATTTGCATTTAATATGTTTTGGGTGAATGATCCAATCAATTCTCCCTCTTTATTGATAATCTTCCCATGTATATCTCATCAAAAATTACTTACAAATATATGACAACACGTACCTTGTGCTTCCAGGTTTAGACATTTGGGTAACTTCACATATTTGCTTTATTGATGACGTTTCTGAATTTAAGTCTGTCTATTATATGCACTTGATGTTTTCTCAGCTGTAATACTGTTTTCTTCTTTGTTAACCCACAGGAAGTTTCTCTTGAGGAGATCAAGAAAGAGCTTCTTGCAAGGCCTACTGAAAAATTAGTAGAGGACTTGCGCAAAAAGGTCAAAATTCTGCAGGTGATGTACCCCCTTCTCTCTAACATTCACGAACTATTTACAAGTCTTTACTGTGAACATTGTTATGCTTTACCTGAGATTACATGGAAACAAATATCAACCAAATTCATAGTGACAGCCAACTTTGGGTGCTCTTGCTTTGTTCATTTGATAAGCCAATCTTGAGATGATGGTAAAATGATTTTCCCTAGAATTTTTTTGAAGACTGTTCTTCTGAGGTCCAAAAACAAACAAAATGGGGTAAATGGAGGTTAACCCACCTTGAATGACAATGTTGTTGATAACTATTCGGCATTTTATTATTCTTTGGCAGAGTCTTACAAAACATTTGGTTTCACTGAAGGAAATGCTTTTCCAAGCTCAATATCCTTGATGTTTGACTCAAACTATTTTTTGCTCTCCTTAAAGGTCTACGAGTCTAGTGGCCTTTCTGGTTAAACTTACTCAGTGTTTAAGTGACCGACTGGAGTTTGAACTGACGTATTGTAAACAGAGGTCCGTCAGCCTGACACCCTTACCAAATCTCAAATTCTTCGACCATAAACTTAAGTGAGCAGAAGTTTAAGGTTTCAAGCCAAGGTGTTTGGGGCGTAGCACATGACCTGGTCTTTCATCTTTCGAGTTTGGAATATGTTGACGTTAGTGGGTCATTATTATGCTCCTGTCTGACTTCCCCTGTTTGTTCTGACTTTACCTGTTTGTTGCATAGGCGGTTGGTTATAATACAATTGAGGCTGAAGATTGGGAAGTAGCTACTAGTGGGGAAGAGATGAGCAAACTTGAGTCCCTACTTCTTGATAAGAACCGAAAAATGGAACATGAAGTCACTCAGCTGAAGGTATGAATCTGTGCATACATTGTGCTTTTTTGAGTTTCTGTTTAGTTTTGTGCAACAGCGACGTATTGGAGGATCTGAAATTCGAATGGTAGTTGAACTTCTACCAGTCTCCATTTGTTGTATGCAATTATTAATGTATTTGCATTGCTTTCAGGTCAAACTTTCTGAAAAAACATCTTTGCTGGAAGCAGCTGAAGGCAAGATCTCAGAACTTACAGCAAATGTGAATGAACAACAAAGATTAATTCAAAAGCTTGAAGATGATATACTGAAGGTTTGTTAATCAATTTTAAGATTTTGATGAGGGCCTCTTTCTTTGCTTGCTATATTGTCGACTTGTTTGTATATCACAGATGGTTAGACTATCTTTATGGCATTAGAAATGTGCGGATCAAGTTCCTTTGAGAGTGTTGTTTATCTGTCTAAGTGCATTTTATTTTATTTTCTTGGCTAATGTGGTATAGATTTTGAGCGCAGCCACTTTGTGCATATTGCCAAAGGTTAGGTCTGTCCTCAACCATCCCCGTCCATACCCCCAATGATTGGGGACTAGATGGGTTCTGTTATTGTTGTTGCCTAATGTGGTATAGAAATTATAAGGAGGTTAGTTCTCAACCTCTTCATTTTCACCTGTCAAAGTGTCAATTATTTTATTTCTGATGCAGGGTTATAATTCTAAAGATCGGAGAGGCGTTTTATTTGATGATTGGGATGTTTCAGAGTCGGTAGCTACAGAGCCATCTGAAGTATGCCTTTCTTTTCTTTCCTTTTTCTAGCTCACTTTATATTCAAGATAGAAGAGCAATAGTGACAGCTTTTGGGCTTGTACTTCGTTGTTGGTATCTGTGAAAATGTTTTCCAATAGGATCTTCAGCCTGTATCAGAGATTGGATGCCTTTATATGAGCAGAACCACTCTTGATGGGCAAAGTCTCAATCCCACTCTTCGTTGTTGGGATTGTGACTCAGGGGTTTGCTCCCTCCTAAGGTCTCAGTTTCGAAACCTCCCACGTGCTATCAACTGCTTTGGGGCCACTGGAGGTTTGCCCGGTTGTTAACTTCCGGGCCCCATGATTAGTCAAAGGTGGAAAGCTAGCCCAGACACCGGGTTATAAAAAAGAAAGTTGGATATGATGACCCTGAGCTCAGACAATTATTCAAGAATTAGGAATGAACTATTTCTATGGAATTGCTCAAAGGAGAGGACTTAAACACCAGAGTTGCCAACAAAGTCTAACGAGTCCATTTTCTGTACACGGGGGAATCCTCATTGGCTTATCAGAGCCAAGTTTTGATGTTGGGAAACTCTAACAAGAACACTATAACCTGATACGGAAACTTTACAGACCCGAGCTGACTAAATCTATCTGATTGTTCAGAGGTGTAAATCATGGAAGAGGAGATTTCAGCTACAGTAACGTGTAAACTACAGTTGGCCCCGTGAACACTGGTTACACTATAAAGCTAAGAGGCACGGATATTGACACAACACGAGGCCGACATGAGAACATGTTACTTTTGAAAAACTAAGACTGGACACGATGGGGCATGTTGAATAGCAAAAGGATATTTGTTAGTTAGGCTGTAGTATATAGGAATATAAAACACTTGTAAAAAACTATTTCTATGAAATTAGGGATGAAAGCCTTTATGAAGATATAAAGCAACAGTCACTAATAAGTATTTGGCTAACTAATCATCTATGACAACTTCAGCCATTGATGAGACAGTTCAGCCACTGTATTATTTTAAACAAAGACCAACTTTACTTGGTCTTTGCACGATGTTCTGCTGTCCAGCTGCTTATCTGCCTTTTTTTTTGTCATTTATGATCTTTGTGGAACAGAATCCAGATCAAAGACATGTATCCTCAGATCAGGATCAAAGCTCCATGCTTAAGGTTATTTGCAACCAGCGAGATCGGTTTAGGGTGCGCTTACGAGAGACAGAAGAGGTACATCATTCAACTTGCACAATATCGCATTTGTTGCTTTTATTTTTATCTTCTTTTGGTGATAAAGGGGATTATTTTTGTTTCCCATTTTCTTCATATTGCAATTGTGTACATTACCTTTGTCTTTGTTAGATTATTGATTTGTTTGCTTGTTTTTCCCCTATCTTTACTTTTGTAGGAAATAAGGCATCTGAAAGAGAAGATAGGGGTATTGACGGGGGAACTGGAAAGAACGAAAGCTGATAATGTCAAACTATATGGCAAGATTCGTTATGTTCAGGATTACAATCAAGAGAAAGTCGTCTCCAGAGGGTCAAAGAAGGTTTTCTCCTGCATATGCTACAGTTGTTTTCGTAGTGTTTCAGAAATATCTTCTTGCTCAAATTTCTGTTCATTCTCAGTATGCTGAAGATCTAGAAAGTGGGTTCAGCTCCGACGTGGAATCCAAGTATAAGAAGATTTATGAGGATGATATTAATCCTTTTGCGGCATTTTCAAAAAAGGTTTCTTACTCTCTTCTTGAGCTACTTGTCTAATTTTGCAGAGCATGAAATTTAGACTCGCGATACGTAGTTGAATTGAGCGATGTTACTGGCGTTACAAGTTACGGAAAGATAAAGTTACAACCTTAGACAAATCCTATCAAGCCTAAAAGACGACTACAATAATTTGTTAATGTCAACATGTTTGGGCAATGATTTCAGTGTCCAGAGTCTGCATACAAAATTACTTGCTAACAATAGTAGGTGATGAGCACATTGCGTAGTAATAAGGATGCAAATACAGTAGTTGATGTCAAAGCTCTTGACAGCATACCTTCCCTGCTTCTATGTGTTCTTAAATTATGAGCAACTGGTCCTGTTTAACTCTCTACTTGACATCAACCATGACTCCTGACCTTGACATTTGAAGAGTAGACAGATGACAGTAGATGCACTAGCACGCAAGGCAATATAATTCTGCCACGTGGTGGTTGGCAATACCTTAAAAATGTAGTTTTTTTCTTGACTGGTATCTCTTGCTATATGCAAAGCTTACATGTTTTCTTTCCGCATATGTGTATTGTATGCTGCATTTTATTCCCATAATTCTTTTTTTTCCTTGTTCATAAAGAGGTAAACTATACTCGTTTTACGCGGCAATATTTATCAGTTGTAAATCGGGTGTGCTACTGAATTTTTACTCTCTCTCTCCAGGAAAGGGATCAAAGGTACAAGGAGTTGGGTTTACGGGATAAAATTACACTTAGCAGTGGACGTTTTCTTCTCGGAAATAAGTATGGTTTCATAATCCTTCACATGGTTTCCTAAATACCCACTTGGTCTATTTATCAACTATCCTTTATTTTTTTGTATATTGTAATTGCAGTATTTGCATGTTACCTTGAAATGAAATGTATTAATTATTTATCGATTATGGAAGGGATACACACACCATAATAACAACCCTGATTTTTGGCAGATATGCTCGAACTTTTGCCTTCTTCTACACCATCGGTTTGCATATCCTTGTATTCACGTGTCTATACAGGATGTCCGCTCTGAGCTATCTCAGGTAACCATTTTTAAAATGCTTCTACTTCATTCTTCTAATGGATGTACCCTAACTCAAAATTGTATTTCTGCAGTAATGGCCCAGATGAAACCCTCATTGGAGATAAAACTCTCAACCTCCCACATGCGCAATGAGCCTTCCATATTCAGTATTCATTCCGGGTTTCCCTCTTATGAGTGCTGGAAAGATGGATGAAAATACCGACGAGTCTCGTACAATGTACATATGGCACAAATATGTATGACTTTTCTTTTTCTGCTTGTGGGGAAAGTGGATGCTATTTTTTTTGTCTTCTAAGTTCTAACCAAGCTTTATGGTACAAAAGCTATACGAGGATACGTTTTTTTATCGTCTATAACAAGATTTGAAGGTAGCGCATTCGAGCTATACGAGGATCTGAAAGCAATGCAGGAAGGTCAATTTGTATGTTCTTTTACTTATTTTTTCCTCTCCAAAGACCATGTGTAATTTGAGCCCCTTCAGTTCAATCAAAATTGCTTAAGGTCTCAGAATACAACTAAGACCACTGTCATGATCGTTATGTGCAATTTTTTTTTTCTTTATAAATGGATTACATGCAAATTTAATAAGTCAATTCCTATTCATGTTATACCTTTGATGTTGTTTTTTGTTCTTGCGCATCACTTATTATGACATGTTATTCCACATGGTATGACTTTACGCAATTTTATTCGTGATTTATTAAAGATTACTATTTTATCAGATATTATTTGGACCAAAAAATTGCTTGAAGATTATGGTTATTTTCTAAAAGAGATCTGAAAAGAAATAGATAATAAGCCATTTATTGAAACTGATCTTGTAAGATGGCTGAGAACTTCTGTATATCATTATTATTTAAAATAATACACTTAAATTTAAAAAAAAAAGTGATTTTGAAGGATTAACACTTGACCCAATACTCTATATTTCTTCTTTTATTTTCTGAAAAATTCACGCCAAACCTCAATTTTCACCACTTTTCTACCAAAATTCAAATTCTCATTTTTTGTAACTTTCTAACAAGATTAACTCAATATTGGTCTTACTTTAAAGATATTGTAAAGGGAAATGTTTTTCACATCCCTCATTTTACAATCCACACTCTCTTTTTTGTGTTTATCCACATAAATTTACAATATTACACTTTTTTAATACATCTTTTTCACATATCCAAGGGTAATATTGTAAATTCAGAAAAATAAAGATAAAAAAGGGAGTATGGATTGTAAAATGGGAATGTAAAAATCATTTCCCTATTGTAAAAAATATATATATATTTAATTGGTACCGTTTTTTTTAATAAATAAATGTATAAAAAACAATTAATGAATAGAATGGGATTTGGAAAGGTAGGAATGGAGGAGATCCTCCCTCCAAATTTATAGTATCAAATTTGATTCTCTTGACTGGAGGAGGAAATGGAGAATGAGTTCCGAGTTGTATATCCTCCAAAAATGATCCTCTCAATTGAAGAAATGGAGGAATTGAGTATGGGTTAGGGCATCCGCAACCAAGCTCTAAAACTCTATTTTAGAGATCGGGTGTGATATATAGAGGGGACATTTTGTAATTAGATCCCTCTTTTATACTCCATCCGTCCGGATTTGTTAGTCCGTTTTTGGGATTCCAACTTTTTTTCCATTACATTTTGTGTAATTTGTCCCTACTTTAGCCTTTAACTTTTCAAAATGGACAAACATTTTTGGACTTAAAAAAGTATGTTTGTGGACCAACAAATTCGGACGGAGGGAGTACAATTTTTTATACTTTTTGGAATGATCCACCATCATTTTTAGAGATTTGAAGACCAAAATGGAGGTGTGAGTCTCTATATTTAGAGACCCAAAAGCAAATTTAGAGACCCAAATCTCTAAAAAGTACAATGGGTCCCTCCATAAAGTACAAAAAGTTGAAGAATAAATAAGGTAAATTATAAAATCTACCATCGATATGTCACATTCGGTCTCTATTTTGGAGGTTTAGAGCTTGATTGGAGATGCCTAAGTTAGATGTATACGGATAGTGAAAGGATGTGAGAGAGAGACCTCAAGTCCTACTCCTCGGTTGTGGGTTAGTTCGCCGATGGAAAACAGCCAGCGGCGAGTGCGGAACTAGATTTCAGAGCTATGTGCATAGTGTTTAGAGCATCTTCAACCCACCTCCAAATCTCCAAAATAGAGGGTGGATATGACATATTGAGGGAAAATTGTGTAATTTGTCTTCTTTTCTTTTACTTTTTGTACTTTATTAGAAAGTATTGGAGGGACTAATCGTATTTTTTCCTCCAAAATGGAGAAAGAGTTTCCATGGTCCTCCAAATAAACCTTTCCACCCATTTTCCTCCAAAATGAAGGAAGATTCTCCAATAAAGTACAAAATAAAAGAAAAGAGAGAATATATTACACAACATTCCCTCAATATGTCACATCCATCCTCCATTTTGGAGATTTAGAAGTGGGTTGAAGATGCCCTAGAGATGCCCGCAGTGCTAGTAACATTCTTGCAATTCATTATACATTACGCGTTATACAATGCAACCTTTTTGTTTTTGAGAATATGCGATTGAATTTAGGGGGTAAGGCAATTTCTGACACAGAAACAAGTACATAACATGACCCGAGAACAAGTTCTATATCTTAATAGGTCAGGTTAGTATTGAGGGTTATCTGATAAATGTTCGAGTTAGACACGACATGATGCCCAGACCTAAATTATGATTTTGTCCCCGGAATAAACACTAAACCTAATTAGGGATTGTTCTCCAATAAATTTTATCAAAATTAAAATAATTTATCCATTAGTGAATAGATTTGATACTCAGATTTTATCAAATCTTGAAATCTATTGGAAAAACCCCCCTCAGGAGAACAGAACATGCAAGCTGTGCCTCAGAAACCAAAACTTAACTCCCAAACCAAAACCTCTTCTTCCTTACAGCTTCCAGGGTCAACAGAGCGGAGCACGCCATGAATGCAATTGGAGGCTCAATTTCTGCATCATCCTCGTCTTCATTATTCTCTCAACGCGCTTTTCGCTTGTTCAATTCGCCCCTCTTTTGCTATTCTTCCTCCTCGTCCTCCTCAAAATCCCTAATATCTACCTGCTGTAACAACAAGACTCCTAAGTCCATGACTCAATTCTCATCTTCTTCTTCCGCCGCCACTACATCAGCGACAGGATCAGCCACCGCCGGCCCTCCTATGGAGTTGCCATCGGAGGTTGCGGTGCCTCCACCGCAACCCAAGCCGCAGCCGTGGCTCATCGTCGGCCTTGGCAACCCCGGCAAGATGTACAATGGCACCCGCCACAATGTATGCTCTCTCTCTCTCTCTCTCTCTCTCATATACATGTATGTATGTAAATATATCCTCCGTCCCACCTATGATATGAAAATCCATTTTTTATCATAAAGATTCAAACTCTTTTTTTTTCCAAATTAAAAAAAAACTACTAGCAGCAAATAGTTGATATTTTTCGAGAAAAATGAATGATTTTTAATTTCTCAATACAATTTTTTTGGGACCAAGATGGTATTATATATGTGTTTCTGCATATGCTTATGTATCAGGATTTTTTCCCCCCAATTGTGGTATCCAATTGATTTTTGGCCTCGTTTAATTCGCGTGTTTTATTAGATGGAAGTAACTGTCATGGTTTTGGTAGTCCCTGATGCGGGAGTACCTTCGGAAGAGAGACGACATCTTTGTAATTTTCCAGGGTATTATGTAGTTTTCCAGGACTTTTACTATCTAGGGAACATTTGATGGTATTTTTCTAATTCTTTCGTACCTCTTTGAAATGAGTTTCCTACGCACTGTCCTTACTTTCGCTCAATCCTACCTCAGTACCCAACATTTAGGGATAAATCCTAGGATTGTTTATCCCGACAACCATTTTGGAACCAAACATGGTATACTTACGATTAAGCGCAGCAATCCTATCCCAAGTGCCTAATCCGCGAGTCAAACGAAGCCTTTATGTATTCCGGTTTGTGTATTTCAGTGGATAGGTTAATGGTAAATTGTGGAAAAGTTGAAAGGTATATGGAGAAACTTAGGTGGCAAAGAATACACGATGATATGCAGTTCTTTTCACTGTGTGGTAAAAACTCAATGGATATAATTAGGCATTGTCCTGCACCTAGGATATATGCCCCCATCCTTATGAGGGTTAACTAAGGTAGTGTTTGCTGCACTGAAATGATACGAGGTAGGAAAGGAATGCTCATTCCTTACCCTCTCGATGGAATGCCAATCACCTGCATTGGTGGATGATGATTCCAGCTTCTCCAGTGAACTAGACACGACCTGAGGAATTGGTTGAATCCAATTGCAGAGCCAATTAAGGCTAAAAGACTGTTAATTTCGTTAATTCTTTTGTGGTCAGTATGATTGTTCACTTTGTGTTATTGTTTCAGAGGGTAAAATTTTGACTTTAAGTTTGTCATTGGTAGCTTTGGCATACCATTGGAAAATGTTTGTTGGACAAGTTTAGGCCGTTAAATTCAAAGGGTCTAATTATTCATATTGGAAATAAACTGTAACAATATTTTGGGACCTAGTATATATATGTGTGTCGAAGACGTAGAGCATTGAATTAAGAGATGTTATGCCAAGGACAATTGTCAATGTTGTGTACGACTGTACTGTACGTAGTTTTGCATGTCATATTATGTTACCATGCAAGACATAATTCTTGGCTTATTGCCCCTAGTGACATGAAATCTTGGTTCTTCCACATGTACTGGCATACTGGTTATCTACAATTTTATTTACGTTAGGGAAGCTTAAAACAACTGTGCTCGCACTTTCTTGTTAAAAATGGGTTAACAACTCCAGAAAGAGAAGAAGTGGACCATTTTACAATGAAATAAATGCGTCTCCTTTTGCACTGGCATGAACAGACCTGATAGTTCAACAATAACATAACCCATCTAGTCCCCAATCATTGGGGGTATGGGCGGGGATGATTGCAGACAGACCTTTGGCAATATGCACAAAGTGGTTGCTCTCAAAATACCACTGAGACAGTGGCCCCCTAAACCTCCAAGAACCGAGGAGCTACAGGGACGTTTTGCTGCAAAACCATGTCTCCAAATCAAAGCCGAAAGGGCATCAGGGAGTTCAGGACCAGAGACCCAAATCAATTTTTATGCTCATTATCATGCTTCCTTCATTCATGGTCCGGAGCATCTGACATGAGCACAAGGCCTGATAGTTATAACCCGTAAAACACGACTAAACAAGCTCGAGGTTCACTAGGTCCTCATTGAATTGCCCTTTATTTTGTAGAAACATGCACTTGGAGCCATTATTTTTCTGATTTTGTCAGTACTCTATCTGATATTTCAGAGTAAGCCAATGCTTCTAGCTCTATTGCTCAATTGTGTTTCCCTTGGAATGCATATGCCAAAATTAATTAGTCCCTCATTGAAGGGCTACTCATTGGGTAGCAAATAGAAATTAAATGAAATGAGTAGTATCTCCCTTGGACACTATGAATAATTTTGGTGTAAGAATACTAAGTACAACATAGAGAAGTTGTAAGTTTTCTTTTTGCTCCAGTGGAGCAAGGATTGTGATAGAAGGATATATGTTTAGTTTAGGATATTGGGAACGTTGAGAGTAGAGAAAGAAGAGGTCCTCGAGCACCGTAGGGTTCTTTCTATAACCCTAAGAGGTTCAAATCCTAGCCATTTGTTTCCTTTGCTGTGGTGTCACTATGTAGGCTTCTACATTCTATGCTCACTTGACTGAGACTTGTCCCTCACATGCGACCTAGTTATTATGATCATTCCCTACATCCATCATTAGGGCTATGAATGTATGGCAATAAATATTCAGGTTTAGCTAATATAAATAGTAGTATAGTACTGGAGAGAGTAGAAATCTTAGTGTAAAAAAGCTTTATCAATGGGCAATCTGACATTTACATTACTTTGTATGGTTGGCACTAGACAGTAGACACCTATTAAACACATCAAATTATGCTTGTGAAAATTTAGAACAATCTTTTGTACGGTAGGCATGGTTCAAGAAGATCAGGTACCTCATGTTGATACTGGTATTTAATAGATTAGAATTCATAAATTGGCATAAACCATCATAGAGTGGTAGTTGATCCTTTCTTTGCTAGACATCAAATTCCAACTCTAGCAAGCCATGAGGCAAGAAACTTTCTCTGTGTTCGGTTGAGAGGTTTTTAGAAATTTGGCAATATTTATTTTTGTGTTTGAGAATTCATTTTCAATTTCAAATTAAAAAATGCCAATGTCCCATCTTAACCTTCCTCTCTCTACCCAAAATCGCTTGAAATAACTGGACTCGACTATGGGTACCAATGATTTGGGGTACCGAAAATGTATAACGGCTTGCAGAGCCCACTTTTGGGACGTTGATATCCCAGACCTTCGTTCCCTTAGCATTATTGAAAATAAATCCCCCACCACACCCCACCCCACCCCTAAAACCTGGCATGTATGTAGGGTTTATTCTTTACTTAAGGAAAGATAAACAACCATAGTATTTAGTTTGGGTAGACCGCACCCCATGAGGGGTCAACCTAAAATTTCCCTCTCCCAAACGAACAAAGTTTGAAATTTTTTTTTGAAAATCTGGGTGAAACCTCTGAAACGAACACAGCGTTGGTGTTCAAGGATAGTAAAGTGATGCAAATTCATGTGTGTTGACAGTAAAGTTTCGCATGTTTCAATAGATGTATACATTCAAAAGATGAGTAGGAAGAAAATACGAGTGAAGTTTCTCTCATATTTTTAACTGTCCGTTTTTCCACGTGAAGCTCATCATGGACCAGTTGCAGCTTTAGTACGTCTTTCTATTCAGAATTTGTTTGGTCTATAATTACAATCACCTGGCTGACTAATTGCTGAATGAAATTGTGATTTTTCTTATTTAGTCTACATAACATTCCATTTTGGACGAAATTGGTTCTTGCTATCTATGTTTGAAGGGTGAAGTGTGGTACGGCTACTTTCGTAGGAAAGTTGTGTAGTCGATCTAATGTCGTTCAAACAATACAAGGGTCTTTGGTAGGCGCCGAAGGTCTCTTCCAGCCTAGGCGCGATGCGAGCCACAAGCTTCATGAATCGAGCCACTAATATTTGAGATAAATAGATGGCATTGCATAAGCGAATAAGTCAAATGTATAAATACCATAACAAGGAATATTGATGGCAATTCAAAAAAGCCATAAAGCATCAACAAGATGCTAAATAGTCAGCAATCTACATAGAAGCTATGAAGTGCCAACACTTCTCGAGATCGCAGTTTCTGTGTCAAACACTCTGCGGACACACGATATGCCTGGGACACGTATGGAAAGCAAAGTGATTTTTGTAATTTTAATAGTTTTCCGGGATGAGATATTTATAACTTCTTTAGTGTTGGGCCAAAAGTGTAGCATAAAATATAGTTATATGTATAGGCATACATCATCAATTGATGATGCATTCGATCAGAGTCGTAATCCAAATATTTAGAGGTTGCAATGTAGGTTTGCATAACTGAAAAAATAATTTAGAAAAATCTGCTGTTTCCCCATTTTTTGAGAATTGCAGTGTCTCGTAAATGAGGCCGTGCCCCCTGCCATGTCCGTGCTACATAGCCTAGAAGAAGTGATGGTGAAACAAAACATTACTTGGGTGTATTAGTTTTGAGGTTCTTGCACGGAGGACTCAAAGTTCAGTTGATAGTTCACTCAAGTCCGAAGTGGGATGGGACCTTGATTTCAAAGTAAATAATTATTTGTCAGCCATTTAAATGAAGATAATAAGCGGGCCACTTACTATGATTTTGAAATTCTAAATCCCAAGGCGGTAAGATGAGACTCCAGAGCATTTTCATGAGAGGTCATCATGAACATTATTTGTTTTTATTTTAGTGTCATTAACAAACATTTAGCATGTTTTGCGTTCAAGTTACACTAATGGTTTCTTTTTGTCTCGTGCCCCGACTGTTGAATCAACTCCTTGGGTTACTATGCATTTGATATCAACCAGAGCCGCTACAGCTCACTCTTTCTATCTTTTCATCTCGCTTGCTCTTCCTGATGCTGGTGTGTAATTGATCTCTTTATAGGTGGGTTTTGAAATGGTAGATGCGATAGCTGAAGCTGAGGGGATTTCTATGAGCACTGTTTCCTTCAAGGCCCGTTTTGGGAAAGGTTCTCTTCGTTTAAATTTTTTAACCTTTTTATGCTTACGGGTTCCCATATTTCCCTCCCCCTACACCCCTCACGGAAAAAAGGAAATCAAAGAATAAAAAACAAACTAAATTAATGCATAAGGAACAGAAAATAGAAATACGTATTACATTTACAATAATCATGATAATAAAAGATTATTGACAAATGTCATTGTAACCATAGTTTAGATCACCGTGTCTCAATTTGGCTATTGCGGTATAGTAAATAAAAAAGTATTCATGCATGTTTTTGCTCTGCTGATGACTTAAGATAACATCTCATGTGACAGTTTTAATTACTGTAACATCTTCATCTGCAAATATTGTGATACATCCGTCTGTATGATGGTACTAGAAGTTTATAATTGCTTGCCGAACTTGCACTACATTTAAAATGCAAACCTTTCTTCATCGGGCAGCTCACCAAGAACTACACAGTGATATTAAGCTAGTAAAATGTTTGCTTTGAGCAAGCCAGATGATAATGATAGTTGCAATAAAATCTGCTGTGAACATTCTTGTGTCACATGGTTCTCTTTGTAAGGAGTTGTTGTCAATCAATCAATCTATACTATATACAACTGTAGTTGCTCTAAAAAGCCTCCCAACTCTCAATCCTCAAATCTCCTTAAAAATAGATTTTCTCCCCCTACATACTCTCCACTCTTTCTCTCTCACCAAATAACTTCCCATCATTAGATAACTACCCATGCGTGGCAAGATAAAGTTTTACATTTGTGTTTCTTTTACATGATTTACCATTTACGTGTTCTCCTCTCTCATATATTTTTCATGCCTTCTATTTATCTCCATTTAATACCATGGGAAATATTTTCTCTTTTCATGTTTCGACCGGGCACAACGCTAGCATTCAAGCAATATTTTTCCTTGTTTGGACACAACATTTTAATCTCGTTCAAACTGTTACAGTATTGGTTTCTCTTTTTCATCTCCACAATATTTTAATCTTCTATTTTACAACTTTTTATTATTTGACCTGGTTTCCTGTACATTATTCAATTTATGTCTCCCGTGCATCTAACGGGACAACATTAGTTTATACTTCTAGGTTGTGAATGTTACAGTTGTAGCCGCCGAAATGGAGTAAAATCAATGAAGAGGTCTATGGCCCTTTGTAATGGCTAGGCTTATTTTTTGTAATAGAGTTTCATTACTGTAACTAAAGCACAAGGGTACAAAAGAGCAAATGGGCATATCCCTTCACAAAACAGCAGCACATGCTGCGTTACCAAGGAAGAAGTTAGACGAAAAACAAAACCTGAACTCAACTCCTAATGAAGCTTTTAGCCTTCTGCAAAATGGTTGTAGACACTTCCATTCTCTAGATTCATCCTTCCAACTGTCCAAGACGTCATCCTACCTCTAATGGCAGCTGTAGTATTGCTGATGAAAGTTCTGGAATCTTTCACCTGTTGACTGAATACTCTGAAATTTCTCTCCTTCCATAGATAATAAACAGAGGTGGCCATTGGAAGTTTGATAACAGAACTTTGCACGGAGGCATTTTTTTACTCTCTGAGTAATATATATCCAGTTCCACAGTCCAAGGTTCAGTCCTTGAAAGAATAATTCTTCTGCAGCATGGCAGACTAAACACAAGCTGAGTATACACACTCAAAGATCTCGCGATCATTATTTTCCTCCTATTGGTTACATAGGACAACTAGAGTCATCAATCACTCTCCAGCTCCTTAATCTATCTGTGGTAGCGAGCTTATTCCAACAACCAGAAAATAAAAGCCCATTTTGGCACATTCTTGTTCAGCTAAACATCCTTTGCATAGGGATTTCCTCTCTAATCTCTCTAATTGATTTCCAAGCCAATTGAGTAGCATGATTACCACTTGTGGAAGGACCAAACCACCCTATCAGTATTGTTCACCTGGGTTGCGCGGTCTCAGGAAATTGATGAGTTATCTGCTTCACTATCCTCTTTATTTGTCTTCATCCAATTCCATGTATCATTCTGGATAGCTGCAGCAACTCTGGCGTTGATGGTCCTCCCAGATTATGAACCAGATTTTCCCAAATCTCTTACAAAGGGGGCCCCGAGGAATGCCAATTGTCAGTCCATATCTCCATTGCCTATTATAAATTTGATCAAGGATTGCCCCAATGCTCTGAGTTTAAACACCTTCCTGACTGACCAAAACTTTGGTATGCACCCATTTCACCTATAAAGAATCAGATTTCTTTCTAATGGCCCAGAAGTATCGAAGCATGGTGGCCTTAATCCATTCCTTTAGAGTCCTAAAACCAAGATCTCCTTCCTCCTTACTTGATATATTGTTAGACCCATTTCCTTAGAGCTTGAACTTTTGGGACTACTGGTAACTTAACATGGTATCAGAGCTCTGGTTGCGAGAGGTCTTGTGTTTAAGTCTCTTTGTTTACATTTGTTCTCCATTACCGTTTGCATTCTGTTTCTCCCCTTCGTAATCTGTTCTGCTCTATCTCTGAAAATTTGCATCTCCACGTGCAAGACGGATGCACTTGTGGGTGGTATTAGATAGTGTTGGGGTTCTTGCCACAAGATGGGTATTGAGCCAATAAATCAAACCATAATCAAACCAAGAGAACACACAAGATATTTACGTGGTTCGGATAAATTTGGTTTTTAGCCAAATTCCCTACTCCACGGGCAGCCTCATCTATTCTCATTAATAAATCTCAATGACTACTTGTATCCACTTACATATCAAGTAAATCATAGTGGATATAACACAATTATCCATTAAAAATTGAATTACACAAATATCGGACTGAGGCGCGGATATCTCACTTTCTTTAAGGAGATTCAAACCCTTTGCGGCTTGGTTGAATCTTGAACCACTAACCGATGCAGCAAAACTCCTCATATGGCCTGTCTCCCCTAGGATACAACAACCCGACTAATAAGTCGTGTTGGCTCGATCTACCCTGCACAAGTAAATTGAGCCCAAAGCTCCACCACAAAAACACCCTTACATTTTGTTGGGTAATCTCTCTATAACAATTAAGACAAATATGGACGAATAGGAGAGAGCCTCGATTACTACCTAAGGCCTCAATGCCTTCCGCTGCATCTTAGCACACATACGAAATGCATACATATATAGATGCATAAATATTAGGCTTCTTCCTTACTCATCCTTAATTACGTACATGTATATGTGAAGATGAAAATGGGGAAGGATTCAACTCACCCTGTTAATTCCCTTCTCCATTAATTAGATACATAGCCATTAATTAGATACATGCCAACTCAAATCATGAGACAATTAGTCCATTACTTAGTCACCAAGAATACTTAGTCTCCAAGCATAAAATATGCCACCTCATATCATTCTAGAATATGCCCCCTCATTACTATTTCTAAATAATAATTGAAATACTTAAAAGTAATGTTTTTCAATATTAAAATACACCAAAACTCCAATAGATAGCTTGATATACATTGTTGGGCCCATTTACTAACCGCTTCAGCTTTTGGGACTACTGGTAACTTAACACTTGGGAGCACACAACATAGACCAATTCACTTTGGCACCTGTTTGCTGCAGGTTAGAACCTGACCACAAAAAAGTTCTGAGAACCGAGGGCGAGAAGGCCCTCAGTTTCTCCAAGGAATCATGAATAGGGAACTCCAAAACACTAGCATGCTAAAAGGCACAGACAATTGCGTTATGAATGACCTTAATAGTACTAGAAGACGTCACGAGTTTAAAATTTTATTGGAGATACTGGTAAATACTGATCTTAAAGCAGGTATTTTGTTAAACTTCTTTAGAAGGTAGTAGTTGAGGTAAAGGAAACTAAATGCTTTTTCTGAAATTGATGTTTGAGTTTATGTTCTTGTAGGATACATTGGAAATGTCCCGGTTATGCTTGCGAAACCACAAACTTTCATGAATGCGAGTGGTCAGTCTGTAAGTAAGCTTATCTTGGAATGTTTTTTTCTCATAATTTAAATTAGTTATTTTTTTGGAGTCATTTTTGAAGGTTGGAGCAATTGTTTCATATCATAAGATTCCTCTGAAGCAAGTTCTCGTGGTAAGTGAATTTTGATTGTTCTCCGTGGACTTTGAGCTTTTTCTTCAGAGCTCCTAACTCACGATTCTGCCAAATGCAGATTTTTGATGACTTAGATTTGCCTTTTGCAAAGTTACGGTTATTGCCAAAAGGTGGACATGGAGGACACAATGGGTAATTAATATCTTGCTGCACTTTCTTCTGATATCAAGGAATCAGTAGTTATTACAACTTGAGCCTGTTATGGGAGATTTACACATTGATTTTTCAAAATTTTGGACTTTGGCTGAATTATTACACTTTGAATCATGTGGAATCCTAGTAAACTACTAAGCCATATTGTATATGAAAGCTTACCAAATATTTAAAGCGTATTGTTTTCTTCCTTACCATTTCCTTCTAAGGTTGATGTCGTAGCTTTCTCTGACAGCATGCGGAGTGTGATTGACCACTTCAAAGGAAGCAGAGACTTTCCTCGTTTGAGAATAGGTAGCTTTAAAATGCCAATTAACCTTGCCAAAAGGGTTCTCTAGCAATTATTCCACAATAATGCTACATGCCCTGAAATCAAAACCCCGAAACTTCCCAAAAGGCTGTTTGGACTTCACTTCCTTCCTTCCTTGGTTTATCCGTACACATCTCACTTTACCCCCTTTAGTTTGGTTCAGGTTTGTTGGCGCCTAGAGAGGAAAAATAATTGGCCTTTAAGGGCTAATTACACTTAAAGGAACTCAAAAAATAAATCTTAAATTAAATGCCTGTTTTGGCTAAATAAGCCACCTGGCTTTTTTTTTTAATTCAAATTTTTCTTACATTGGTTAGTTTCGCGTCAAACTTTTATGTATTATTAATTCTCCTCGACGAAAGGAGCTGGAAAAGTAAAAGATTATGATCTAAACTTAAATTTTTGTTTGAATAAAGACAAAAGTAGTGAAAAAGCAAGATTTTTTTGGCTTTATTCAAATAAATTTGAGTTTGAAACATAATATTTTTTTTTTTTGAGATTCTTCTCGTCGAGAAATATTAATAATCCATAAAATTTTGACACGAAACTTACAAATGCGTTTTTTCTTTTTTTGAATAAAGACAAAAAAATAAGCCAAGTACTACTAGCTTATTTTGCCAAAACATGCTGGACTCATTTGGGGATTTTAACTTTCTAAAGAAAACATAATGATTACATCGAAAAATGTTCAACTTGCCATTTATGCCCTCTCAAAAGGTGATTTGATTAATATATGTAGCACTTTAAGTTAAACATAAAGATACTAATGTATCCCATAATGTAACTTTACCAAGTTTGACATTCATTTTGGAACGTCCCAGAATAGAATATGGGACTATCAATATGAGATGACTCGATTCATTTGTAGCCCTATGGGTGTGAAAAATACCAAATATTTAATTCTTAGATTTTTTTTTTGAGTTTCATTAATTGTAATTAGCGCTCAGAAGCCTTTTTTTTTTTTTTTTTGGCGCCAACAGACCTGAACCTTTACTAAGGGGAAAGGAAAAAAGTGAGAACCATGTACAGATAATACCAAGGAGGTGAAGTCCAACTGTCCAAATAGCTTTTTGGGTAGTCGGGGTTTTGATTTCGGGGCATGTAGCATTACTGATTATTCCAGTCACTGACAAACTAAAATTTCTGTAGGCATCGGGAGGCCTCCTGGGAAGATGGATCCTATCAGCTTTGTTATGCGCGCTTTTAACAAACAAGAACGAGAAGAGGTATTGAGAAAGTCCACATGTACAGATAGTTGAAAAGTGAAACTAAGATGGTGATGGATTCATATACATGCTTGCTTTGGTCTTTTCTTTGGGGGAAATTTTGGGTTAGCTCCTACCGTGAGAGAACACAGTTAAATTCATCATATCAATATTCAAGCTTTCTTATATGTTTTAAGATTCAAAAAATCTCCAAAACTATGTAGCACTGACACGGATACAACACAGACACTCTGACATGTATGTTACAAAAAATTGAAGGAAATGACACGTTCGCCATTGGGGAACACGTTTTTAAAATCCTTTTTATGCTTTGTGTAAATGAAAACTGCAACTATAAAGCTCTAATTGTGAAAGGTTAACCCCCATGTATACCTTAATTCATCATTAAATCATTCACAAAAGTATTTCAACAAAAAGCGTTTCATCACTTAGGTGTCTTTGTAATAAATAAAATATCATCTCTCACGTAGAACTAAGACTCCCCTATGTTTTAATTAGAGTCTGCTATTTCGTTTAACACCCCCATCTTATTTTTCGAGTGTCAGGAATGTTTTGAGAATTGTTTTAGTGTCCCTGAGTGTCCAAACAAAACTCGTTGGAAAAAAATAGGGCACCTTGGATTTAAGTGTTAGACGCATGTCTGTCGGTAGTCGAATTAGCGTCCGATGCTGTTACGTGGCCTTGAACAAAGTGTCCGTGCTTCATAGCCCAAACATTGCTAAAATTCCTAAAATCTCTTATTTTCTACAACCTAGAGCTCTTTACGAATCTTTTATCCCTTAAACTTTCTCTATTAAAAAATTGCAAACGAGTTATGAATAAAATCATATTTTCTCTCTTATCAAACTACAATGTTTGCAAAAACCTACTCATGGAAAAGCTTAAAAATTTAAAATTGATCAAAACGTCAGAGTGATAAAATTGCAACTAACGTAAATCTAAAAGAGAATGTCAAAACTGATAAACTGTCATAGACAAAATGATAAATTCATGACAAATTGTATGTTTACCAAATTAGTTGAACATATGAAAAACAATATTGCTAAGTTTACCAAAATACAAAAATAAAATTTCATGATAAAATACACTTGTCAAAAACATTCCAGGTCGAGGTTTGATATTTCCTGTACGTATATTGGGGTGTGGGTGTGTGTGTGTGGTTCAAATCTGAAATTTAAAGATTCCATGTACAAATCTATATAGGATTTGTGAATCTAAATAAATCTTTCGTTTTATTTTGGAAATGGAGAAGTGTTTGTCCACTTAGGCTGAATTATGATCTAAACTTCAATTTGTGGGTCGAATTTGTCACGCATTAACCACCAATGTCATTAACTCTTTTTTTTTTGTCCAGTTGGATTTCACATTTCAAAATGGTATAGAAGCAGTGCGGATCCTTTTGGCCGAAGGTTTTGATAAAAGTGCAACATTTGTCAATAGTGCCAAATGTTTGAAACAGCTTAGTTAGAGAATTCTTACAAGGTTTTGCTCAGAATTGCTCAAAGTTATGTTATTCTGAGATTGATGGTATACGGCAGAAGCTGTGTTTTATATACAAGTCTCTGGTGATGGGTTTCAGTTCATGGTATACAGGCGAGCATGCATCACAGGAAATCCTGAAGCCCTCCGTAACATTAGCAAACAATTCGGGAGTCTGACCGTTCATTCTTTGGAGAGTCCTCATACACATGCCAATTGGTTTGATACGCATGTACTGATTATTTTATTCATGATTTATGAATCAGTGAGAATTTGTATTCCTAGCAAGAACAAGAGTAATATTATGCCCAGTTATTTTGTGCACTTGTTCTCGTGTACATTGGATTTGCAAGACGGTTTTGTGAGTACAGTGAGAGCTTGGATATATTTTGCATCCTTAATTCCTGGCAAAAAATTTCTGTGTTTTCGAAGTACTAACTTCCCCTTATCATGGAATCATTGGCGTCGCTAATACTGTTTCCGGATCTATGATTTGATGACGGCAAAGAAATGACATTGAAATTCCAGTTCAGTTTTTCACAGTCCACAGAAAAAATAGTATTGGTACAATAAAAAGTTCCCCATCCAGTTGCTACTTGTCCAAACAGCTCGAGACATCCGGGACTGATTTCGGATAAACAGTCCACCACACCCCAACTAAAGTCATGCCTGTTGATATCAATCCATGAAGGTATGAAGATGCATGCTTCTATGGCATTCTAATTAGGGCGGCAAAATGGATGAACATGCGGAAGACGAAGAGGAAGATGGTGATCGCGTTACTGAAGATTCTTTAATCTGATTTTTGGTGATTTCATGAAGAAATTTCAAGAATTTGTAAGTTTCTACTTTCTACAGGTAAATTTTCACAAAATCAGTGTGGGGTTTTGCAGCTAGGAAAAGACTTTGCTTGAGTTGCTTCTTGTTGGTTTTGTCAAGTTTTCTGCCAAATTATGTCATTGGCGAGGATATAGCTGCCAAATTTGGCTGAAGAATCTTTGACAGATTGGATGAATGTTACGCCAAGGACCATACGGTTGATTGGAGCACCGGCAACTCGGTGCTCTAAGTTGTTGAGAACAATTGTTTTCATCTAGGCCGAATGAAGAATTGATATGCTACGCACCTGGGCACCGCCAAGCGCCACTGGTGTCCCATGCCCTTTCCTCTCACACATTATGTAGGGCACATTTGCTATGGCTTGGCCCCATCAAAGCCTCTAGGGCACACTGAATAATGTTTTCAGTAGTGAGAAGAGACGCCCTAGTAATGTACAGTATGATACAAGTTCTGATACATGCTGCAGCTAGGTCACGTAAATCTTTCAGTAATACTTTTTCGTGGTCTTTCTCAATTGTCTTTTTGTGTTCGTTCTTAATTCTCGCACTAAGTTATCCCTCTCAAGTCTCAATCTTTCTTGTGGCAAATTTTAGTAGGAGTTTTCTGATATTTTCAGACGATAATTTCACACTCTGGTTCAGCTTTTGCTCACGCTCATGCACAACCAATTGGTATAACAGTGACGATGAGATTGGAACTCGGGTGGTGGTCAAGTGAATTGGACGAAGAGTAGTTCATCCATGACAGACGGTGCAAATGTACATATAAACTATTGATTACATAACGGCTCAGATTCAACAAAGCACTAACATAATCACACATGCATGTAAATGGTGAGAAACGCGAATAGGAGACAATCTCTTATTTAATAGGAGTATTGAAACTAGATATGCCCCGCGCCGCCTTTTGAAAAAGACCAGGGAACTGGGCTTGTTACAAAAGTGTATAAGGTACTATATAACCATTATTTATTTATTTTTATTAGGACCTAGAGTCAGAAAGGTAAACACGTCCAACAAATTGGACAAGCCCATACATTCCCCATTTTCATATACTCCACGGTTGTTTCTCCAGTCTAACAGTATTACACAGTGGCCCCGAGACTTTACGAAGTTCCTATAGTGGACCCACGACTAACTGACCCATATTCGGGCATTTCATCAAACACCTGGCACTCAAAACTACTCTCCCCTAATTGAGAAGAACAATCCACAGCCTCACAATTGTGATCAGGATCACAATTTGTGGCTTCCATATGATATTTGAGTTGCCGCAATTCGGAGTTTTGATCTGGTGAGGTCAGGCTCAACTCAAGATGTACTGATGCAATAAGGAGTTGTACTTGCACCTACGCTTTCTCGTGAATCGTCTCTCTCTTAGTTGCATTACAGTACAGTGTTCTCGGTCCTGCCTGGCATTTCCCTCGCAATTGCTGCCCATTTGTTTCCTATACTTTTTTGTGGGCCTCAATCAGCATCATCTCCTCTTCTTCTGTCTCTGTGTCTTTCTGAGAAAAACAAAATCTACATATCAGAACGAAAAGCAGTATTCAAAAGGAGGCAAGTTTGAGTTTTCAGAAATCAAATTCTCTTAGCCTTGTTTTTAGCCCGTAAACAGAACGAAAAATCCCTTCCAAATAGTGTGATATGGCTTTGGAGATTAAAAAGAAAAAAACTTATTAACAGCAGCAAAAAAAGCACAGAGAATCATGCAAGAAAAACCCGCAAAAGAGATTAAAACTCTTAGAGAGTGAGAAAGAGTACTCTGGTAGATCGCTAATCCGATGATATCATTGAAGCGGGATGGCTCTGAACATCTTTAGCTTTATCTTCACCCTCTTCGCAACCTTCTATGCTACCAGCGCAGCTGTCCATGATGTTTGGGTGGTATTGATATGCTGAGTTTGAGGTCCTTTATATAAGGGGCCTTGGCATGTTGTAGAAGAACCTCAGGATTTGAAGAATCTGCACTGTATTGACACATTAGTTAAGAAAATTATGAAATGAAGTAATTCTTATGTGGCTAATAAATACGAATAAATCCGATACCTGCATTTCAAGATATGTTACCTACTATAAGTCGATACTCCCTCCGACCCTTTTATAGTGTGTACATTTTCATTTTGGGTCGTCCCTTAATAAGTGTGTATTTTGAAAAGTTAGTGGGTACATTTCTTATTTTGCCCTTAAAAGTAGATTCATTTTTAAAAAGTTAGTGGATATTATTATATTGATAAAGATAAGTAATGGAAAGTAGTTGTAAAAGTTGATGTGAGAGAAAAATAGTTGGAATTCCCAAATAACACACTTAAAAAGGGACGGAGGGAGTATTATTTGAAGATATGTTACCTACTATAAGTCGATACTCCCTCCGTCCCTTTTAACGTCAGCGTTCATTATAATTTGTCTTAAATTTGAGTCACTTTTAATGTCACTGTAGGAGACCTTTACTTATATATGAAGAATCGAACTTGCATGGGCTGAATTACATTGGTTAAGAAAATTGTGAAAAAGGAAATATTAGTAGTTTTTTTTCGCTATAATAGCAAAAGAAAGAAAAAAGAAAAGAAAATCGGTTGAAGGGCAACAAATTGTGCCGGCGATACCTTTTTAATCTTGAAGTTTATAGCGATTTTAAAAATTAAAGAATTCAATGGGCAATAAATTCATAGGAGGATTAATTTTCTTTCTTTTTAGATACTCTTACCTAGTGTAAAATTAAAGAATTCAATGGGCAATAAATTCATAGAAGGATTAATTTTCTTTCTTTTTAAATACTCTTACCTAGCATAATCCAATCTTCCTTTTATTGAGCAACTTACCACATTGAATTTTGAATAAAATACCATGAACAACAGTCATGTCCTTCACCATCAAAGTGCCAATAGGATGACTGTCCACATCAAGGCCCCCAAGCCTTGGTTGAAGAAATTGATCGTGAAATTATATGGTCGGCATTACATAGGTTTAAGAAATTGTGGAAGAGTTTTCCCGCGATAACAACAATTTTTTTCCGGGTTCAAAGGGAAACAAATTTCACAGCTGATACATTCCTAATTTGGAGTTTTTTTTTTTAATCGGCAAAAAATACATATTAGGACAGAAGGAGAGATACAATGATAACAACGATGATAAATCATCAAGCATTCAAGCCATAGAACCGAAACTGGACGACACCAAACCCCAACCAAAATAGAAAAAAACAAATTCAAACAACCTACACCACCATAACAAAACAAAGGACTACAAAAACAAAACCCAGAACATAACCAAGACAACCTGACCAAATCAGAAAATGGCCAACGGATATAAGCATGAAAGCAGGAGAAACCACTACCAGAAAGCCTAAACGGCAGCCACAAAAAGGAGACAAATCCAAGAGCAATACCACCAGCAACACTGAACCCAAGTAACTAGCAACAGAAACAACATCAATTAGAATCAAAGACAACAAAAACAAAGACCAACCCAATAAGGCACTTAAGAATATAAACACCAAACATCCGCAAAGCATCACACAACCGCACAATCTCCAAATAGAAAAACCATGTCACCCAGCTAAAACACTGGATCACCCTCTAAAAGAAACTTGAACCTCCAAAGAAAAGAAGCTCAAAACCCCAACATCTTTTATTAAAGTTGTCTCTGCTCCTCACCTTCCATTTCCATTAGTCTCTGCTCCTCACCTTGAGTTTACATTGATTGCAAAATTGGAGAATTAAGTGAGGAAACACATATAAATTCATTAATTTTCTTTTCAGATACCCGTACCTGCCACAATCCAATCCTTCTTTTAACGAATGCCTTACCACATTGGATTTTGAATGAAATGCACGCAATGAACAACGAACACGTCCTCTGCAAAGGGAGTGCCACATTACAAAGACTTGCCCCTATCTGATAACAAATAGGTGATGTCACTGTGTGGCCCATTCTGATAGAAAGAGAGAGAGAGAGGAGAATGAACGTCAATCATAACAAATTAAGCAAGAAAATTTCACAAAAGAATGAGATAGCATGCTAGCTATAATTTGATGTTGACAACAAAACTAGGAGAAGAAAAGGCCAATTCGAGACAGAGGTCCAGAGCACTTGAACCACATCGACCATAACTTGCCCTTGTCTTTCATTACCCGATCGAAATTAAAAAGTAACGCGACACGCCGACACGCCTACTCTCAATGCAAATCATATGTAGACGAATAGAAATTCAATACGTTGTTTCATTCGTGTATATATGAATGCATATATAGAGAGAATTGAATTATGAATGCATATTCGCACTAGGAGAGTTTTGGTTCAAAACTCTCTCTATTGTAATGTTTTCATCTTTTTGTCTCTATGATAATGAAATTTTCTTTTGCCGATAAAAAAAAATAGACACCATTGAATTATGCACTTTCTATGTTTCATTTTATTGTAGGTTATGTTTAGAGTATAAAGTGCTTACTAGCATCACATTCAGTAAAAGATCTACGAATGAAAGAGAAATTACTAGTCATGAAAACTAGGTCTATGTGGTTTCCACATCTATATATACATGCCTACACCTAGAAAGTTTTATTCACAATATGAGTAAAAACATACATGGACACGTCTGTGGATGGAAATGAAATGGGAATGATCAAGGGCACGTACCCCATCCCACCAAACCTAGGGAACCTTGCCCATGCCCATGCCCATGCCCACCTTCAACCGCAACGTGAAACCCCACTATGCCTCTCTCTAGGCTAGCTAGAAGAACACTATGGACGTATACGACACAAAAACCAAAGAAAAGAGGACTAGGAGTGTATTGAATATCAGGAATAAAAAATTTGTCGCATATATTATCTAATAAGGAACAAAATTTGTATGAGCTCCAAATCTATCTAAAAAAATTAACCAGAAAAAAAAAAAGTTTGTACAAACTCCAAATCTCTGAAAACATAAAAAAGTCTCCAAAATTGTTAGCAAAATAAACACATATGCGAAGATACACACATACACATATGGATGTGTAGTGATCATAAAGGAAACTGAACAAAGCATGGAACGAATTTGTAATTAGAGTGATAGAGATCTGTATGCTAACGCGCAACCAAACACCTAAATTTGTTAGGTGACCAAATATTTAAGAGAGATCTGAATAACATACCAAATCCATGTGTTCAACCTATCTGAGGTAACTCTTGTAATGCTATGGAGTGTGTGTGTTTCAATTGCAAGGAAGAGCACCAGAGAAAGAAGAGAGGTAGTTCAAAAGACGAATGTGGTGGTTAGAGATGGATGTAGAATAAATAGGGGGAGACAACATTGGCCGCCACCAGGGGAACACGAAAAGATCCAAAGAACCCTAGTAAGATATTGTCTACCTTTTATACGATGCCCCTTATTAATTTGAGTAAATTATTTCACAAGAGAATTAGGAAATTTCACATATATTGATCGACGACATGTCACATAACCTTTCATCCACCTTGGTCCAAAACCTGACTTAACCTTCCACCCAAGCCCGAATTTCGGCAGGAGTTTGATGGGCTTGGGCCAAACTAGTCCGTGCCTGATGATTGGTGGGCCGGGCTAGGCCAGGTCAAATCTAAACATTTACCTTTAGTTCACCCCAACCAGCTTATAAATGACACCGCCAAATTGGATGAATCAATTAAAACAAAGACTTCAGCTGAAACATTTAGTAGAAGTTGACTTGACGATTCCTAGGCCTAGCTAGAACAATACTATGAACCTATTACATCTGAAAAAACCAATGAAATGAGAATTAGGAATGGATGGAATGTCGGGAGTGCAAAATTTGTGGCATATTACATCTAACAAAGAACAAAGTACATATGATTTTCAAAATCTATCTGAAAAAGTAAGGAATTTGCCATATATGCTAGCAAACCAAAAGCATATGCATAAAGCATATGGTATTAGAAATAGATCTGGAACATGCACTAACCTGAGCAAAGCATGGAACATGTGTGCAATTAAGAGACATAGATCTGTATGCTACACACACAGAACCTAGTTTTTTGTTGTCAAAACATCAAAAAGATATCACCCAGCAATGATTCTAACTGCGATTGAATGGCTGATCCAATCCAATCAATTGATGCTGATTTCGCATACATAGCTTTCGCTGGCCAATGCTAGGAAGTGCAACTTCACCTTACTAATTTGGTCCTCTATTTGTCCTTGGGAGAAGTGGTTTGGGCTAAGAAATTCACTTTTTCATACTACCCTCATGAGAAATAATCCACCCTATCATGGTCAATTGGTGAAGAAATCATGCTTGAGAACATTTATCGAAATCCAACTACTATGGTTTGGCTATTGGACTTTGCTGATTGAATAAACGTGTCCGTTGTGCTTTTAATGAGACAAGGTTTTCCTTTTTTTCTTTAACCGCAGCTATGCACATGTCGTGGATTCATGTATTCAAGGTCATTATTATCAGTATCCATTATCTAGATTTTTTTGTCTTGAAACTCATATTTTCCTTTTATCGCAATTGATAGCTTTCCATCTGAAAAAGGCGAGACAAAAGGTGTAAGCAAGGATCGGAGCACAACTTCAACCAACAGCAGCAGCAGAAATGACAGTGAAGAGGAACGAAGAAGAAGAAGAAAAAGAATAGGAACAGGATCAAGAACGAGCAGCAGCTTCAATTAGGGGAAGCAGGGGTTGTCTAGTCTAAGCAAAGATTGGGCTTCTAGTCTTGTTTATGTCATTATTTGGCATGGAATTGAATTGGGTTCACAGCAATATGGCCAATTCTCTGAGCAATTTGATTAAATGGGCTCCTCGATTGTGAAAGTATTTTCTCTTCGTTGTTTTGTGCCCGAGAGTTTAGCTTCCACACCGGTTTGGCACACTGGTGCTTGTGTCTGTGTTTCGAAAGTGGCTATTACAAAAATTACAACAAATTTCGTGACTTGCTTGGTGGTTATGCATGGACATACCGTTTGGTATTTTGGTGTCCTTCATTTAGAATAGAATGTGTACTCAAATGTTTTTGGTGAGGTCTTCTTTTTCGAGTGTTAACGCTTTGCATTCGCGGGAGTAGCAAGAGATACTTGAGGGAAGAGTCCAATCTAGCTTGTTTTTTGGTATTTTCTACTTGACCAAATGGCACCAAATGGCTTCTTGTTGCTAAAGTGTGTATCTTATGTGGTATCCTTGCCACTGCAACATCATTGTAAGTTTATCTGTACCAAAATTTCTGGAAAAATACAATGTTCCAATCTGATTAACAATTCGACCGGCTGAACCCCTTGTTGGTACCCTTTGCAGCATACCCACTAAGTTTGATGTGTGATTCGTTCTCGTGTCAACCAAATGTGGCACGTCAATTTGTTGATATCTATTACGGCGTATCTTTTTGAAAGTGTTTGTTGTGGCGTTCTTTATGAATATATGAAGTATTTGGTTTTAGGAACAAAAAAACTATCATATATAGATAGGCTCGGAAGCTAAGGTACAATGAGAGGAAGAACACTCCTCTTTCGTCTAACTCGAAGGTTGACCTTTACCAACTTTGACAGGGAATAGATTGAAAGATCTAAGTAATTGAAAATTGACAAGAACATCGAAAATGAACAAACAAATTGAGATGAATGGAATAGTTTCATTCCAACTGAACATAAAACCTTTTATGACCCCAAGTGCATAAGCCCCCGCCACATGATCAATAGTGATTAACGACCCATGTTACAAACGATGGTTGATTCGGTGGAAACTTAAACTTGGTTTGACGAAGGCCTAGAATTCAGATAAAGTTCTTCACAGTTTCTTATCGGGGTATCCGGGGTGCTATAGAGCACTCCCTGTAGGCCCGACATGTTGACCGTCGGACATGTTTTCAACGGTCCAGATTATATTTATTTTTATGTGGTCCTATGCACCGTATTTTTTAAATTGAATTGCAATGTAATTATTGGACATAATGGATTGGACCATGCTAGTCATTTTATGTGATCTACTTGACAGCATGTAATTTTTTCTTCTTGGGTAGTGGTTTCCCAATTATAATTGGTGAGATTAAATCCCCACCACTGATTCCATTGTTTCTATGATGGGAAGGGAAACATATGGTGTACTTGTTGTAGAGATGCCGTCCCCCTGTGGTTATTTTGTGTTGGTTCCTTATATAAAGGAGGCCAACGTTCTGGAAAAAATCCCATTGGAAGAAATAACTAGGGGTGAGCAGAAAACCCGTCAAATCGTGAATCCAGTCCAAATCGATCCAAACCGATTGGTTTGGTTCCGTTTTTTAGCAACGTGGTTTGGTCCTGGTTTAAAAAAATTAGAATCCGTATTCAACGGTTTGGTTTGTGGATTTACGTTCATGGTTCTGGTCTCAATCCGATCCAAACCGTGTATATTATATATAAATGTATTTATATATATAAGCCATAGTTAACTAACTTCCTAATTTAATTTATTCATTATTCCTTCTCTATGCAAGATTTTATTTTGCCTAAGATTCATAACTTATTCCCTTAATTCCAATACACCAGTAGTGGTTTAATCATAGCCAATAAATTTGCTAATGAAATTCTCTATTCCAATTTGATTCCACAGCACGTTTCTATTTTTCTAAATTTCTATACATGATTTGGTCATTGCCTATTCCTATTCTTTGATTTCCTTCATTACCATGATTAATTTTAATGATATTTTAATGGAATCAGATTTAATATAAGTTTTGGTTCATTAATCTTCAAAATTTTAAGTACTTTAAATAGTTTACAAAAATAATATCTCAATTTTAAGCAAACCGTGGTTCGAAACCGATCCGTATCTTAATGGTTTGGATTGGTTTGGTTCTATACCTTTTATGAGTTGGTTTGGTTCTCCAAATTCATAATCCGTAGGCAGTTGTTTGGTTCTTGGTTTACTACAAAACCGATCAATCCGGTCCATGCTCACCCCTAGAAATAACCAGTAGTAGGGGTAGAGCTCTCTAGCTTACTTAGGTCGGTGATCAGTGAAGAACATGAACTTTCATCCTGGTACGTGGAAAAATCTTCTCTTCTCTTAATTAATTGATGATTTCTGTAAGTTATCCCTTAGTTAGTTTTGTTTTTCCCCCAACAATTGGTATCTTACATGTAAAATTAGTGTCCTACATGTAAGATAATGTATGAAACTTGGACCGTTAAAAACACATCTAACGGTCCACATGGTACACTACTGGGCGCAGGGGCGACTCCAAAGGGAAGGGAGGGGGTCAGCCAACCCCACGGCGAAAAAAAAAATACTACTACTATATTAATTTTTTTTTAGGAAATTCATAAATGAACCCTCATAAATTTAGGGCTGACACCACTGGATAATTCCCCAACTTTCACCCTCCCCTCTTTGTGTGGTTTGTTTAAATCCTAGTCACTCGTTTTGTTCTTTTAATATGAAGAGGTTGATCTGTCTTGTTAAGGAAGTACTCCCTCCATCCTAAATTGTTGCTCCTAGGTACTATTTGGGAATTGGGACCTCTCCAAAAATTGTTCATATCATCTGATTTTTAATGATTTATATTCTAATATTGATCTTATTTGATAGATCTCAATTAATTTTATCAAACACATATTTTAAAATCATAGAAAAATTATAGATTATAAAATGTAGATAATTGTTTGAATGGTTCAAAAAGTGAAGCAGAAGCAACAATTTGGAACGGAAGAATTATTTGATAGTATCGACCTAGAGACCATCATGCAACAATTTCAGAACTTGAGACCGCGTCGAATGCAATTGTTGAAGCTTGTGTAGTGAAGCAGAAGCAACAATTTGCAACAATTTCAGAACAGAGAAAATTGTTTTATGCCTTTTGATTATATCTTTTGTTCATTAGATTGAGCTTTAAATGCAATTTTTTTTGGAACAAAATTTTAGTTACCATTATTGTGATATTTTCTTTGATTTATGGTTGGTAAAGATATTTGATGTTTATAAATGACCACACGCTTCCGAGTTCCTGGAGTCGCCACTGACTGGGCACCCTAGATGGAGTGCACTTAGCACCTCCATTCTATCTTATTGGAGCTATATATGTTCATGACACCACTTCCATGTGGTGGCATTAACTTCGGTCCCAACATAAGCGCGATGAAATTTCCTACAAATAGTATATTAGTGTAACTATATTGGTATAACTGGACAATACTCATCGGCGAAGGTGAGAAGGTACCATACATACCTTCATTTTCATTTTGTTTAAACACACACACAAAAGTTTAACGGCCATAGGCCCTAAATTACACACCACAAACTCTCTAATATGTTAAAAAAAAAAAACTCTCTAATATAAGTCATAAAAATAAGGCAAAAAACTCGTACCACAAGAATAAAATAAAATATCCCATGCCTCCACGAATATTTAATTTGATGTAGAAAAATAAAAAACAAAAACTGTAAGATTAGTGTGTGGTAGGTTGGGAAGAGAGTGGAGGAAGAAGAGGGGCTGATGGACACTGCCATTTGCGGCCGACTCGCTCTCTCCTCCAATCCAGTCTTCCACCCTAAACCAGGTTACTCCCCCTCTCTCTCTACATATATTTATACGTATATATATGATCGATATTCAGCTTTTGTACTACAATCGCATATTCTGATGTTCGATGTCTATTCGAATGCTTGAATATGAATTGGGTCTGCCAAGATTTGGACCAAAAGTTTGAATCTTGTGTGCTTTGTCAATTTCAGTAGATTGCAATTAAATACTAGAGTTCCCATGTGAATTGAGGGCGAAGAATAGAATAGAAAATTAGGCCTAAAGCTATCAATTAAGCAATTACAAGAAGGGAGGAGGTACTGTTTTAGATAGAGGTTTTAGGGAAACCATAGCTCAAATACAAGGGAAGTTCAAAATGAATTGTGGCTTCAAGCACAAATAGATATAGGGGTTTCATGTTTTTGGTTCAAAGGAGTTATATCTGATGTCGAAAATCAATGTACTTGCTACTTCTAAATTTGGAATGGGAAGGTCAATGGTGTTTTAAGTTTCCTTTGTTTGGAGAGGCTGCATAAACCACATGATAATTCAATTAAATAGCCAAAGTTGAAGGTTGGGGTTTATACTTTGTATCTGCGTTCCTTCACATATTGACTTTTTCATGTGGGAAAGTGCTAATAACAGCCCGAGCATTAGTGGTTAAGTTGCAAAGATTGTATTCCAATTTGTGAAAGTATATAGAAATAAAATTGTATTGAAATATGTGAAAAGGTGTTCAGAAATAATAGTGTATGGACTATGGAGTATGAAAAGTGTACTGGATTTGTGAAATTTTTGTGATTATTTCCTTAACCACTGCTTCTTGGGTTGTGGTTGGCAGGACTCCTATACATTTTGGTTCCTTTGCTTGAGATTATATTGAGGGATTCGATCTTCAAGTTTAGCCTTTTTGATATTAATTCAAATAAATAGATATGTATACATACATGTCTATGGAGGAAATAAATATTGCAATCCTAGTTCCTGTAGATTAAGTTGTTACCCAATGCAAGAGAGCAAATAATGGAAATCTAGGAGGAACAGCACAATGTTGGGGGAATCTGTTTCAAACTATTTATGTTGCCTATGTTACATTAACTCGGGTATAGGTGTCAAGTCTGGGTATGTGTCCGAATGTCACATTCATCTAGTTTTCATCTCAAGGACACGGGAACTTGGCAAAACATTGATATTCATTACTATACTTTTCTTACTTTCTAGGACAAATGAATTTCCCTAGGTGCCTTAGACGTCATATTCATACTGAAGAAATCTGGTGGATCTCATGCCCTTGTCTAAGATTCGAATGTCTGATACCGTGTTATTTTGAACCGTGTTATTTTGAACCGTGTGATTTGGAAGTTCAGAGTGTTTACGGTTAATTCTATTAGATATGAACTTCTGAAGATGATGTTTTCTTCTTCCATAAAATATTGGAAATTATCCATACTCGGCAAGATAGCAATATAGGCTTCTTGCATCAATGGACACTTTTTCTCAAGCAAACAAGATGATGTCCCACTTATTCTCTTTCTAAACAACCTGTATTGGAGCCATATGTTTTCTGATGAGTTTTTTTTCTTCCTTTTTCCTCTTAGGTAGATAGATGAAATACGGCTTCACTCTCTTGTCTATTTAATATGAAAATTCCTTCTAAGCCTCATATTGGATTAATGATTGTATGGCAGGTGATAAATATGCTCTCCATAAGCAATGCACAAACCGGAACTTTTATTGGTCAATACCAGGCTTACCAGCCACGGCATCAGGGAAAGGTGGAGGTCTTTTGGACAAGCCAACCATAGAGAAAACAAAACCTGGCCGTGAATCTGAATTTGGAGTCAGGTACGGATAGTGGAAGGTCATTTTCACATCATAAATAAATCATGAAAACTGAGCTAAAACCTCAATTCAAATAGGACAGTGGTATGAGTTGAGGTACCATACCACAAGGATTAGAAGGCTATGTTTTATTATTTTAAAACCAATTGTCAATTCAATTCAGATAAGGATTGACGGTCGTGAGTTTATCTAACAAAAGTAAACTAAGAAATTAATAATTGCTAAGTTAAATGTTCAAATGTTGAGATGGTCTAAGGGTTTTGATTCCATCCTAACTTGGTTTTCCAAGTTATTATACAAATTTAGAAATTGAATGATCAAAACGATGAAGACCCGTTATTGTAGTCCTAATGGTGCCACCACAAAATTATATACAATTGGAAAAAATTTATCTAGGCACCTAATGGACCCGTTATTCTAAGAATAATCTATCTTCACCTTTCACGAATCATCCTTGATGTTATCTAGGCACGACTCGTCTTATTTAGTGTACTCGTCTGATGGAAAATTGTTGCATAACTTATGTATTTCTTATTTAGTGTACTCGTCTTTGAGTAATCAAACTCATAACTTCTATGAACCTATAGTCACGTGGTTAGGACTTCACCTACATCCTGAGAGAGGAAGATTAACCGCTCATGATTATGGAAGACTCGAAGCTCTTCATGAGAATCTCCACCGAGAACTCCTTAGAGCTCTTCTTCTTCTTCTTGTTCTCTTGCTTCTTTTCGCCTACTTCAAAGCTTGAACAACCGAAAACAAATTAGGATTCCTTTTATACTGTAGGTCAAATTTCCCTTGGAAGAATAATAAAAATGCAGCTTTTCTATATTTCTTAGGTAGAAATTGCACTCGGCATCCAAATTATTTCTCGGGTAGAAACTACACTCAGCTACCTAAGCTTCATAAAGTTGCCGAATTTGTCCATTTGACAAAGCACACAAGATTCAAACTTCATAATGATTGACTTCTGGACAATAGTTTTCAAATCTTCCAAATTCATGTAAAAAATCACCCAATAAGCTCCAATGACCTACAACCATAAAAAGGGTAAAACAAGTAACATATAACTAAAGATATGGACCAACAGGCACTTATCAGATAGCAAAGGCCTATAAGCAGGTCTACTATTCAATAGAATTATAGTAAATATGCCTTCGTTGTCGAACAGTAAGTTGGTCGTTTGGAGTTTCACCTTGGCACCCTCTCTCCCCTCTTTCTGATGCAGTAAAATTGAGGGTCTTTGAGTCATTTTTGCATCCTCTAGTGTGTGTGTGTAGGGTCTTGAGTCGATAAATATGCATCTTCATTAGGTAGTTTTTTTAAATATATTGATAGTAGATATTTGAGAGCTTCGACTCTTTGTTTTCCCATTTTGGTATTTTTCTCTGTTAATCAATCCCACCTTATTTTGGTTGCATCTCTCTCTCTCTCTCTCTCTCTCTCTCTCTCTCTCTCATGAACGAGCATGGATCAAGCTACGGTTAGGTAGACATTGGCCTAGACATCACTTCAGTAAGGTGAAACAAATCATAATAAAGGGCCCACATGTTCCCGTCATCTGGGTAAAAAAAATTTCCTACTATTAGCTTAGATGGCAGTGTCACCGCTCTGTTTTGGTGTTATGTAACTTATGTTTTTCTTTTTTGTTTGTTTGTTTTTTCTCTAAGAATAGGAATTTGTGTATTTTTCGGCGTCCAAGTCCCATTTCTTATTGGATAAACCTATCAACTTCCAGTATGTTATTGGGGAAGAGCCGAAGAGGACATTTAACTGTCTTGTTTTATGAAGAACTCTAATTTCACATAAGAAATCTGTATGCAACTAATATAAAATCGAAGGGTGAACTGGTTTTGCTGGGGTTTTTTTTTTCTTTGGGAGGAAGGGTAAAAATATCATTAAAAACAAACAGTTATGCAGGATAACAAGCAAAACTGGCAAATAACTTAGAGGAAAGAGTGTGTGCAGTAAGCGGAGGTGTTGGAGCCTGTGGTGCAGCATTTTTTTCCTTCAACATTGCTCATCACCTTTTTAGAAGAATCAAATTCAAGCTCCATCACGCATGATTTATCTACCATAGATTTGATCCTAGAAGTAACCACTCCATAATTGAATCTGTGTACAAGCAAAGATGGGTTGGGACTCCTCTGCTGCCTTGTATGTCGAGCGTAAATACTTACCTAAATCCTCCTTTAAGGACTTCTTGCCAGCTGTTGGCGTGGGACTTAGTAACTCTTTCTTCATGTGGACACTCTTTAAATTCTTTGCCCTGATCAGAAGCCCTTAGCAAAACACACTTGTAGCCTGTAGGACTAGAGACTCGATCAATGCCAACACAGTCAAGGAGCCCAACGTATCTCAAAGAAGCAAATGGAGGTTGAAAACCAGAGAGAACGCCAAAAAGGAATTTTCTCTTCCAAAATTTGAGAGCGCTGGATCATATAGAGTGGTATTTTAACTGTAGAACCACATGGTTTTGGGAGGTTTCCCGCAAATCTACAGTACCACATGATTTCAATTTTCAACCCGCCAAATCACTTTTCCAAATTCAACCCTCAATATATGAGAACTCTCTCAATGGTCAACCCTGCAAAAAACATTTTCATGCCCCAACAGTTTTTGGTCCCAACATCAGCTGTCCGTTTTACAGTAAGTTCCTCCCTATAACTTCTCTCAGTGAATTTCTTTTACTTAGCAGTTGAACTTTTCATTTGTGTAAAAGGTTGGTTATGTTCACAACGAACACGCATGCAGAAGTGAGGTCAGATCATACCTGATACCTGAGAGGAACCAACATGAATTGGCCCTCAACAAGCCGCTCGGAATCCTTGTTTGGAGAAATAACTGATTCCCAAAGGAGGGGGAACAAGCCTAAATAGCGGCCGGTTTCTGTCCGAAACCCTAACGATCTGCGACAACATTACTATTTTTTTTTAATTGAAAAGTAAAAATGACTTTTATTTATCTTAATGTCCCCAAAAATATGTACTTTTATTTATCTTTTGACATTATGGTTTGTTGGTTTGGTTTTCAGGAAATCAAGGAAAATGTCTCCTCCCTATCGCGTCATGCTGCATAATGATGACTACAATAAGAGGGAGTACGTTGTTCAAGTGCTGATGAAGGTCATACCTGGGATGACTGTTGACAATGCTGTTAATATCATGCAAGAGGCACATCATAATGGTCTGTCAGTCGTGATTATATGTGCTCAAGCAGATGCGGAAGAGCACTGCACACAGCTGAGAGGTAATGGTCTTAGGAGCTCGATAGAGCCTGCAAGTGGAGGCTGTTAGACACTGACAAAAGTTGAGTGCCTCCCGTAAAGTTAAAACTGATATTATCGAGTGTCATGTTTTATGACTCGGATTATATGTACATATGTTGAATATTATCGGTGTGGATCATGTGTACGATGCTTGTTCAATTAAACAAGAACGTATGATTAGTAAAACGTAGTTCTAATTACATCAGTGTAGGTTATCATTCTAGCTCATCGCTGATTCAGTTGCACAGATGGGTTTTGTGATGGAAAAAACATGAGGGATTGCTCATCTTCTGTTGATTGCAGTTTTGTTCTTTGTTGCAGCATTTTGTAAGCGTAGGTATGATGTCTTGGAAAACAAGAAACTGAAGTCATTGAAGCATTCAAAAAAAATGTGGTTGTGGTTTGGATACGGAAGAAGAAATTTTTTCTTGAAGATTTCTTGTGCACATATGGTGTTTGGGGCTTTTGGAGCCATGCTACAAACACAACAATTTGAACAGCTGGTCAGATGTGGGTACTGTTTCATTGGTAATGGAGTTGATTGATAGGGCATTGGAAAAATATAGGAGTAATTGGGTATTGAAAAATATTAATTGTATTTGAGAAAATATTATTGGGTATTGAAAAATACTAATTTACCCAGTTACCAATGAAACAGTGCCACATTGGCAAATTGTGCACAATTCTGTACAAAATGTTGTGTATTTAGACTGCCAATTTTTAAAGGGGATCGAGATTGATAAAGGGAACAAAATACTATGTACACAATTTTCCAACCACAACCGAATTCATAATTTCTCACGTACACGTGAGCCTACCAAATAATTGTGTGTGAACCTCACGTGCATGTGAGGGATTGTGGTTTAGATGGTTGTGTATGTAACATCTCTAGAAAGAGAAGACGTAATTACAATTCCATACAATTTTAAGATAAGGTGAATTACACCATTGGCAGGGTTTTAGAAAGGATTTGCTTTTAGTTCCCATAAGTTTAATTTCATACAATTTGAACCGAACACTTTCATTTATGTTTTTTGTATAGTTCATTCATCATCTTTATTTACCATTTCAAATGCTGAAAGTGACGTAACAAAATAACTACACCCCAAGAAAGAAAATGTTGAATTTCATTAGTCCTCTTTAAAACTTTCTGGTGCTCCGTGGTAATCTTCCTGGATTATTTTTATTTTTAATTTTTAACTACAAGAAGTAAATTTTGCTGAAACTGTGGGGACCAACGGTATAGTAATTCACGTTTTCCATTTATGTTTTCCCCTTTTGTGATTATGTCGATCATCGGGAGAAGCTTATAAATTGGCAAACCAACATTGGTTGAGATCTATTTATTTTGTTGATTGATATGCTTATTATTTTCCACTTAAATTATCCTCAGCTCGAAATGTTATATTGCAATCGTTTGATCCAAAATAAAATTTTAACTTCCCAAATGATGGGATTTTACAACAATGAATTTTAAAATCCATAGGAGGCATACCTTAATTCCCATACTCCATTTTCGCAAGGGCTCATTACAAAATAAAATTGAGAACCATTGGTCACGTGTTTGAGAAGAGGGTTACAACCAAAAATTGAGAGAATATTGTATCCAATAGGCTATGAAAGGTTATTTTTCATGACGGTTACAAAAAAGTTTGCACTAAACTTTTTATGTGTCAATGGACAATATGTCAATAAGACAAAGGACGGATGAACCCAGATAATTGTCTAACCCAAGTTTCATATTTTTATTTATAACTGTAACCGTTTTTTCATAAAAATTCTAAAAATTCTATAAGTTCACCCACCCAACATTTTCTTTTGAAATCTAACATCGGCCATCAAAGTTCTATACAAAATACAGTTTTCTCATTTTAAATTCGGACTTACACATGAGCTCGAACACTGAATTTTATGCACAATATTGTATGCATTTATGCAATTATATATGTTGATAATTTTGTATTCGTCCATGTTGATGAAAAAAAAATGTCATTTTCTGGAGTGTATTTTTGCAATTTGTATCGTTCATAAGCAGATACTATCATCTTTAACAAAAAAAAAATTTTTTTTTGTAATGTTTTCCAACCCAGTACTCAAATCCTGAGTCCATCCCAGATTGTACTTGTGATTTCTACCAGCACCTCAACTTTCGGGTGGTTGAGTACACAAAGTAGTACATTTTTTTCTTTTAAACTGCAGTAAAAAGAACATATATTGATGGAAGAAATGGGATTTGATATGATTTATTATAACATGCTCATTTGCATGCTTAATGGGTGAACTACAGTCATTCTACTAGACAAAGCAATCTGGTAACTCTGATTAGTGAAAGGATTACCAAGTCCAGATGATATATTGCCAGATTTCGAATAGATGATTCTGTAACTTTTTCGATTAATACTACACTACAATAGAGAGGCAGATGACCCTAGAAAAGGATGCAAACAGTTGGCTACAAGAAACTAATAGTACAATACAAACTAGTGCAAATTAACAGCAACACATATTCTACGAACTTGAATCCCTACAATCCTAGCTATTAGGAAAAGTTGCATTTGAGAATCCACAATATCCTCCCAAACTCGAATGTGGCAAATAATTAGCAGCTCAATAAACGAAAATGATCTTGTTTTGTAGAGCATAGCAGAATTCCTCAAACTCGGATGGGAAGACAATGGGAAACCTCTCTTCTTGATATACAGCCTGAAAGAAAGGAATCTCAAGGGCATTTCCTTTGAATGTAAGACGCTCCATGCTCTTCGTACCTGTTAGAATTGCAGTGGATAGAAAAAAAAAAGAGAGTTCACAGAACGGTTGAGGAAAGAACTAGAGCCCCCCTCTGGCGGTGTATGGATCATGGGCGTGTGAACAAGTGGAAAGGAAATACGAAAAAAGATTTGATAAGAAGCAAATTCGTTTTGTTTCCATCTGCAAACTCCTCCACAAACCCATGATCCAAGATTCTGAAGGCAGCTCTAGAGAACTTTTGCCATAACACACAAACATACTCAGACTTGGAAAACCACATCTGCTGAAATGAACCAAGAGATGCTAGTATACTCCCTCCTATCCAAACACTGCAAACAAAAACACATAAATCACCAAATCAAGTACGAGGAAGATATGTTGCGCAGCCGTCTTAAACAAAGAGTTTTCGGAGAAAAATCAATCTGAAGAAAAAATAATGGACAACGTAGAACTTCCAACGGTTAAACTACAGCAGAAACCATACTAATAAGGTTTCTAAATGTTGGCATTGGAATAAATTATTCAACTTTCAAAAGAAAAAAAGGTTCAATTTGAATTTGTAATTGCCTACTAAATGACAAATGAGACCTACAGAGATTGCAATTTTTACATTCCAAGAAAGGTAACCAGCATTGTAATTTGTAAATTCAGTAGAACTACCAAAAAGATAAATAAAAGATATAGTGAATGATGTTGAAATTAATTGTCCAAATACAATTTTCCCTTGAACCAGGTTTCAACTCAATGCCTATCGAAATATGTGACCTTGCAATGCGAGGGAGAAAAGATGTAAAGGTAGTTAGCATCACATATTAACCTGAATCTCCTTTCTGTTGCATTTCCGCTGGCCAATACTTTAACTCTAGCTGCTTGAGGAGATTCCTAGTAATGGAAGGGGAAAACACCAGAGTTTCATAATTCAGTAGTTAACAAAACCAAGGTACCAAAAACAGTTAGAAAAAATACAACAAGCCAGTACCGATTCTACCGAACTTGTACTTGCACCAATTTCAATGGAGATCATGGATGACATATGCCAGGTGGTAATTGCACCAGAAAAAAAAAAAGTGCAGATAAAATAAGGCACCGTATATTTCTAGTGAGTGGGGAACTATACCTCTAGCAAGTCTTTCTCGAGACGTTCTTTTAACTGCTGCATTGAGGCCGTGCCTCCAGAAAGCTGCATCAAAGAGAAACAATACTCTGTTCAAAAAACATGAAGAAGAAGGGTTCAAAGTTCAAACTATCATGTGCTGTGTTTACAAGCACATAGGACGACTTAAAACCAAACCAAGCCTTCCCAATCGACTAGAATTGGCTACATAAATCTGTTATATCCATTGAGCTCTTTCGAGGCATCATATCTGTGATATCCAAAAAACCCATATCTTTTAATCCACCACTTCCAAAGTCAATTTTCGTCTACCACTACCGTTTTTGCCATCTACTCACTCCTCATGACTACTGCATCAACCACTCAACAATAGACATGTCCAAACTACCTTAATCCATTCTTCATCATATCTTCTATCAATGCTTTATCCCCACCATTTCGCTAGAGTTTTCATTTCTAGTTCTATCTCGCAAAGTCTTAACACACATTTATCTCTCCACTCTCATTCAGCTGCACTCATCTTGCTCGCATGCCGTTTTTTAGTAGTCCACACTCAGTGCCATCTAACATGATTGGCCTTATAGCAATGCCATAGGATTTTTCCTTCAACTTTGTGGGTATCCTGCTATCACACAAACACTCATGAAGCACTCCGCCACTTGATCCATCCAACTTATCTCTATGTTTCACATCATCGGCAATCTCCCCATCCTTGAAAAAAATGAGCCAAGATACTTAAAAAACACTCACTTCTTGATAATTCTTGATTTTGAAGGATCACTCCGTCAACACTAGCACTTTGACTACCACTAAACTCAAATTTCAAGTACTCCGTATTCTATTTGCGGATGATATTGTTTTAGTAGATGAAATTGCAAGGTCTTAATGCTAGGTTAGAAACTTGGAGAGCAGCATTGGAGTAAAAAACCCACCACATGACCACGTCAATAAGCCTTTTTGACACACCCTTTCTCTTCAAAACCCACCATATATAGTCTTTAGGCACCTTATTGTATGTTTTCTTCTAAAGTATATGAACATCATGTGAAGGTCTCTCTCCCCCTATATTTCATGACTAATCTCCTCTTAGATTGCTCGCATAGTTGATCTACTAGGCATGTCAAACACAATTCTCCTATCCCTTTAAAGGGCGTACCGAGTGCACGAAGCTCCCGCATATGTATGCAGTCTTACCCCTGCAAGCAGAGAGGCTGTTTCCGAGAATCAAACCCATGACCTACGGGCCATAATGGGGCAGCTTTACCACTGCGCCAGGTCCGCCCTTCAATTCTCCTATCCCTTTTTCAAGGGGGGGGAACTAATTCTCAGTACTGTTGTCTTAATTCTTAGGCAATGCTCAATAACACTTGCCCCCTGCTTCAACTTCTGGATTAGTAATTTAATATCCTTTTAATTGTTGCAACTTTGAATATTCCTTTCATTCTTATATATAGGTACTAAGGTAATCTTTCTTCACTCTTCACACATCTTTCTACTCAGAATAATCTGTTGAACAGCTTTTTCAAATTTCAGGTCAACTTGGCAGCATTTAATGCCAGAGGTGACCCACCCCTGCATCACCTGAAGAAAAAAAGCAGCACTAGTTTTATTGCACATGGACTGACATCCGTTGCTATTTACTCGACTAACTGCCTCTAAGAATACCCCCAATGATTGGGGACTAGATGGGTTCTGTTATTGTTGTTGTTGTTGAACTGCCTATAAGAAGATGAACTTCAACTTTGTGCCTGTAAGACGATGACAATCTTCCACAATCTTTTGCACGCATTGACCATTTCGGTCCTCAGTCCAAATTTAGGCGGCTACTGGAGGCAATTCAGGAAAAAGGAGACCCACAATTGCTTCACTTGGCAAATTTAAGCACCATATTTGACCATTTCCACCCAGTCGCTCATGCACATGATTCATGTACAAGACTGATAAGGCATCATAATTGCGGCGAACGATGAGCATGCGTAAAGTGGAAGTTTGTAATTCAATCCCCCTTCAGGGAAAAAATTCATCTAATAGCAAAAAAATAAAAGGAAAACAACTATTAAACAAGATTAACATCATTAGAACAAAACAAACAACTTAATTTATGAAAATAAGTAACAAAAAGTATCAAAATCAGGGACATAAAGTAATAACTTTACCAATATACTACTGAACAGTTCTCTCCGAATATCCACATCGCACTTATTAATGCTATCTATGACCTGCATCAATCCACCAGAATAAGTTGACTAAAAGGAAAAATGAAAAATAATACTTTAAAGCTCATGTCCCAGACAATGAACATGTGCAGTCAAAGAAAGCAATCTACCATTTGTGGCAGGCCACGAACTGAAGCAGCAGTCTCTGCAAAACTTTCCATGCCCAGAATAGTCTGAGATTAAGATCCCAAGCAAAAGAAAAACAAGCAGCCAATTAGGCGAGGTCATACTAATTTTATTGGACATACAAAAGTGTGTAGCATCCAGGGTAGGAAATGTTACTAGAGCTTTGAGATTGTGGTACTTTTCAATTAAAATGACTGAAGCAGCAATCAATGAGCAAAATGATCCATTGGGCACACGCAGTAGGCCAGTTGCTCAAATCAAAAATTGTTCAGTCAATTGAATGGATATAAATGAAAATATGTTCTGAATAGAATCTACAATTAACAATTACACTTTTACAACCATTTCTGATCTTTTTTGCATTTCCTTAAGTTTTTTAAATTATTCCACTTCCAAACAAACTGATAAGATACACCGAAATGCAACTTTGGTCTTTACAATAAGAGAAAGCTAACAGCTGGAATACCAAATATTTGAGCCACTAACCTGAACCAAAGATGGATTGAACAGCACATCAGGAATCTTGAATCTGTCTGCTCCAATTTCTATTGTCCTGGTCATGCAAAGTGAAGTGAAGCCAAGGGCATTTTGAATTTTGGCGAAGATAAAGTTTAGATGCGATAAACATTGTCAAAAAACCATAAACATACTAATAATAACACAATATGAAGCAACTACTATACGGCAGTTCAAGTTGAATCTAGTCATGACCCTAACAAAGTGTTTATCTCTATGGCAGGCGCTGAGAGACATCCACCAATGGAGGTCGGCAGTTAAAAATTCGACATATGAGATTACGCGATTAGGCTACTCTAAGTTGTGGAAAATAAAAGCAAGCAAAAAACAATGTGACCATATTCTCTAAAGAAACTCCAGGGAAAGACTTTAATAAAACTTACTGCCCGTCAGGAAGCTCATATGGTGTCATTGGAATGTTTGAATAGGAACTCTCTGCAAATGAAAGGATACGGGATGAGTAAAAATTAATGGGCTTAATGCCTTCCAATCTTCAGATATGAAACAAGGAAACTCATTACATCTCTTATGCAAAAGAGGTATAAGGGATTACAAAAATACGCCCAAAGCCCATTGACACCATCAAATATCAATCAGATAAGACAACATTAACCAATGGAATTGCAGCTGATGCAGCATCCTAAGTTTCTGCTTTCAATTTCAAGCTTACCTCTTCCTTTTATCAGATAAATTTTAGCCATTCATCCAAGAAAGGAGAGAAGGTGCAAATAGTTTCAGGGTTTCCATGTCTCGTCTAGTGGGAGCTTCAAACTATAGATGTTTGGGAATTAATCCCAATTCACAATTGGACCATATCTCCCCATACAGCATGAAACTAACCACAAGCAACTACATGCCAACAACTAAAACCCATGATGAACCAAACATTGCTTAATACTCAAAAGCAGAATAGGTCATATTTCATAAAGCACCCACAACCAACAATATATAGACCCACAAGCCAAAAATATTTTGGCTTCACTGAAATAGCTTCCCAAAAATATGAAACATTGGAACAACTAACCAAACCAATGGACACAAACAGTTAAGGAGACAACAGATGGAAGATTGCAGTGGAGAGCAAACCATCATAAGGAGTGTCTGGAGCTCGACACACGCATTCCTTAATATCACTGGCAATTACCCTCTGCCACCCAAAAAAAAAATAACAATGAGTATAACCAAGAGGGAATTAACAAAGGGAAAAGGGGAAATTTGTGGCAAGTCACAGACCTGTGAGTACAGCCTGTAACTTTCTGTTGTATTTGGGAAATCAAGATCCACTGTCTGTGTAGATCAAAAGAGTGTATTTAAAAAAGCCATAAGAAAGTCAGTCATCAACTAAATCAAAGTAGAGCATGCATGCATAATTACTGTTGATATTGATCTCCATGTAATGGTATCCCTTTATCTTGTTCCCTTATAAATAGAGTCCAGCTTATTCTCTCATTAATAGGGTCCAGCGGATAGGTTGGTGTCTGTCCAGTAAATGGATAAGCAGGTGTACTTCGCTAAGTTTATTTCACGACAACTGAGAGAGTAAGAATCAAAATATTTTAGCTTGACTGGCATTTTAAAATCTAAATCAAAGATTAGGCAAAGATGTAGAAGCCCCCATAGAAACTAAGGTGAGTGGTTTAGAAAGAATGAAATCATTGCTTATAGCGTGTAGGGCAGTCACACAAAAACACACATTTCATCAAAATCACATAGTAATTGCTACTGTTGGTATAACCTAAGAGTAGTAATATATAAGCAGAGATGGTGGACCTGTTCAAAACCAAATGTGAACCATATATAGGCAACTGTGTCAAACACAACTACTAGATTCACAATTCTTCACAAGGTATAGAACAAAAGAACTATTAAAGAAACAAGAGGTAGTAAGCAACTATGGGTACTCCACTGTAAGATAACCATGAATATTGGTAATTGCAAATTTAAAAAACACAAAAAAATGTGCTTATCCTTTCAATATGGAAAACAATGGATCAACGATGGATTGTCGTGATACAGGAAAATGTCAATGCTATGAATAAGGCCAAAAATAACCTGAAACTCTCCAGGCCGTATTTCCTTCCTCTTAAAAGAATATCTTGGTTTTATCTGCAACCCCAACACAAAAAATACTTTAGCCAAAATACCATACCAATATACCATTAAACTTTCGACAAGTAAAATTAGTAACTCACAGTAAGGCCTTTGCTTTCCAAGCTTTTCATTAAGCAATCAGATAGAAATTCGCCGCCGATTGGTGAAGATTGCACAGCCTGTTGGCAGCAACCAACAATATGTCAGGAACCACAATAGATATTTTAAATAAGGAGGTGGTTAGTACATTAGATCTTTGAAGGAGTGGAACAGAGCCTCAATCTGGAGGCGCTTGTTGGCTTCGAGTAAGAAGAGAAATGGGTCCACTCCTGCGTAATTAAAGGAGCTAATCTTTTGGGGGACAAGCTACTTTTCATGCGTTACATCACGGGCAACCAATGGGACCCTCAAATAAGTAGTACAGTGAATAGAGTGGATGCTATTTAAAATGCTCTTAAAGCCAAGGTAGCTGATATTGTTTTGCAAAGGTACACGAAATAGCTAAGGATGAATAGATGCATTCTAGGGGTTATGAATAGTATCCCTCATGCTTTTCCCCCCTAGGTAAGCTAGAACGCGGATTGTTCCGGCACAAGAAATGGGTATGAGAACGTCGTACGCCGCAAACCCTAAATTGCAATACGGATTTGGCTTCTATAGATTATAATATAAGAAAGTATTGATAAAGATAATATTCCAATAAAATGGAGTATAATTTGTCTAAATATTCATGCAAAACCCAATTCTAGAAGCATTATTATCAATTTTTCATATGATTGTCTTGGTAGAGCTAAAAATTCCGGGTTTGCTTTGGATCGCTAAATCCACTGTTTCAGACTCAAAACATCAAGGGAACATATTTTGGAACAAATGTTCAAAACGTAATTGGATAGGGCATTATTAACACTTTCTCGTAACATCGGGTGGTACACTATGGCAAGCACATTTAGATAATGATATTAGAATCAACAATCTTCAAAAGATAAATATCCAATCCAATAGAACATTATAAGTCTAATAGTTAATGTGAAACACATTTCTAAAAGCATTATGAGCAATTTGTTTCCGTATTTCACTTTTAAAATCTACATCTCTCTAAGTTTTATAAGAAAAACTTTGAGGTCGCTTTGGATCATTAAATTCGCCAAACTGTATGTGTCGTATTTCGGACGCATGTTCCAAAACATAATTCGATATGATATTAGCATTTCTTGGTGACACATTACCACAATAAGGATGATTTGATTTTCTTATCCACCTGATGCCTCTTATTTTTCCAACCCTGCTTGGGACTCTCTGAGAAGTTCACAATCAGTTGTAATGCTTTCAAAAAACAAAAGGTGGGGCCTGGGGGTAAATTGTCGGGGGGGGGGAGGAATATGCGCCCTCAAAATTGCAAGAAATCTCAAGAAGAGAGTCCCAAAAGATGCATCTTCTCCCAGTGACTACACCGACCACACTACAGACCCTGAGGTTCCAACCCTGGCAGATAAAGAATCGTAGTGCCTAGGTAACTTCAACGCTGACAGAAATGGTCGGTTTACCAATGTCTCTGGAGACTTCAGGGACTACCACAATAGTCAAGGAACCTCCTACAGTTACTAGAAGGCCTGCGCCATCAGATACTATCATAGTATAATACTGACTTCCCAATTTCAGGATTAAAAGTTGGGCAAATTAAAAATCATTAAGACAAAAACATCAAAATTAAAACCGTTGGGAAGCAATCTTTCAATTGATTAAGAGGATCACCTTTTGAAGAACATAGCCATCATGTACAGGGGCAATGGTAGTTAATCCTCCACCACTGAATCAGTTAAAAGGCACGGCAATACGACTGGTTAGTCTCAGTTTAGTGATCAATCTCACATTATTGGAATTGTAAGATACTATGAAAAGCAAAATTGCGTAAGCAGATTCAGAACTAATTAGGTAATAAATGAAAAAACAAGTTTGTTTACCCCCTATAAAATGATTAGGGAGTTTGACTCAGTTTAGGACACTGTTGTCCAGGTAATAATAGCTGATGGAGTAATTGACAAGCCCAAAGAACATTGGTCATTCATCAGTGATCACATGTCCTAAAGCAAAGGCAACACAAAAGCAATGGGCCAAAGTCCAAACAGTGTACATATCAAGCTCCCAAAACAATGGCAATAGGCTGAAGTGGCCATTATAATTTGTAACAATCTGATGGACAACTTTTCTAATAGGACCTAAAACGACTGTAAACTTTGGGATCATCAGACCATACGAACCTTTGCTACAAATCATGACGTAATAATACTGCACAATAGGTCTGAACAAATCAAGACTTGATTTCAATACCATAAGTTATTAAAACATAAGAGTAAAGCGATTCCTTTCTAACAAAATTTTATGCAGACATCATTTTTCATTTCTCTCATCTAAAAATTACTCATAAACATCATTTTCCCTGAAAGTATCATTAATTATACAAGAGAAAAAAAATGTCTTGGTAACCAGAGGCTCCTAGCTGCTCTTCATCTGAATTTTATGGAGCCATAAAACTAATTTACAGGGTAATTATCTTAACGCAAAATCCAATTACAAGATGTAAATGCCCATTAACAAACGATAGCACCCTATCTACTTCGCTCAAAAATATACTTTTACTTTCTCAAGATTATTTAAAACAGTAAACATAAGAGCAAAAACCATTGCATAAGGTTGTTTCCAACTAATATATTCGTCTAAGAAATCTCAGAAATTAAAAAGATGCAACATAGCCCAAAAACTCACAAGACTACCAGGAAAAAAAATGCATGGATGATGTTTAAGTTGTTCGAAGGCACAAATACACGGGTAACAAGGGTAAGATTGGCTGCATTTGGATTCCGATGCCAAACAAGAAAACATAATTAAGAAATGAAAAGAGGTATAGAAAGGCCCCACCTATCAACAACTAAAGAGGTAGCCCGTCCTGATGCAAACGATGTGAGAACCTGGAATACAAGGTGACTTATACCATTTAACGATTTCAATTATTTCAGAAAAGGGAAAGAAGAAAGCAGATTAGGGAATAAAAGTATGTAAACTTGCATCGAAAATCCACTTCCTAAAGGATGGAATGAGGGACATACAGCATTCTTTGCCAAAAATAGGGCAGGAACTTTGTATTTTTCAAACATAAGCTCCGCTGTCCTGTCAGAAAAAGTAATAAATTTAGTTCCTGAACAATGCTGCACACGACAATACCAGAAACAGGCAGAATTGACTTGAGTTAGGTAGTTCATTATTAAGAGAAAGCAATAAATAAAATCCCTTTGAATTAATGTAGCCATGTCAAGAAGTCTGGTCATAATGAACTTTTGTGCATGAGTCGGAAATCTCTTTTAACGTTCTTGTACATAAGTAAAGTGTAGCGTAGTTTGCATGGTTGTGTGTGGTTCTAGATCCTAAGAGATCTTCAAGGTCATAGGAGATGAGGTAGGTGGTTGTTTTGAGTTGGTGTTAGCTCAAGTGTGATTGGTGTTGGATGCTTTTCTGTGTAGTGTTTCCGGGGTATGCCCCTATGATCCTATAACTGGTTGTTCAATGAATTAAGTTACAAAGAAAAATAACTAAATTCACTTTGTTTTCTATCAAATCTAAGTATCAGACAACTAAAAGATGTGGTCAAACCAGAAGTTGAGCCTTAGCCTCCAGGAAGCAGGTCTACAAGCCATTTGATGATGTGGAAATTCTCACTAATAAATTATTCCTCTGACATCATTTAGGTTTGTATTATTTATCGAACCTTTGGATGGATTAATCATATTGAGTTAATTGGCAAAGATTCAAAATAGAAAATTGGCCTTTTAGAAGGAGAAAGTGTCAAGAGAGACCAAGGAGGAAGTGATAGACTACGATTCCTTCACAGACTGAGAAGCTTTACACAGTCAACAAAGACTAGGTCGATAAACTGTTTGTGGTACGGTCCATAACCATCTCCTCTCTTTAGAGTCATACTTACTTTCAAGTCTCAGCTAGTAGGCCCCTGAGATGTCTCTTTACAAATAGCGCAGAACCTTTTTTCACTGAGCAGAACATATGGGCAGCAGCTTCCAACTGAATGACATCGAAACCCATTCCTCGGTAAAGTAACTAATGATCTCCATTGCAGAGAGCACAACTATCTCATTACATATTCCATTATTGTCTCCAACATCTCATGAATTCATATATGTGACCCTGTTTCTAGTAATTACTCATTTACTACCTATCCTCGTATCGGGACCTTATCTTTCCATTATTTACATTTGCACACTACTTTTCCTGATACAAGCCGCTGAAATAAAGCAAGTGCAGTGTTTTAAAAACCCAATTTGAGATGGCCTCCACTTTAATACTATAAACCAATAGCAACAACTTTATAGATTCTAGAAGTGATCTTCCCACATCGTTCATTCATACTACCTGCATATGGATAACAGTCATGAGTCCTGACTTTGCCTTAAACAAAACTACTACTGCTTAGCTTAAGAAACTTTTTTTTCTAGAATACGTCTCCAGACATCTCAACAAAATCATCTCACGTAGCTTTTCCGTTGAGACTGTGTGATCAACAAATAGCGCACTGTAAGACCTCCTAATTAACTCAATAAGGTTTTCCTTGTCTAACACAAATCCAGTACCGTTACTTGAATATGCAGCACCATTAATTTGAGAAAGGTTTCAATGTTCAAGCTGAACAAGGTTGAAATATTCATGTCTTCACTAATCACCCTTAAAGTTCAATGTGAACTAAATCAGTGTGTATCACAATTATTGCTATTAGTATGCGTATTAATACCAGTCTCACCAGAGCTGCGCATAGAAACTACCACAAACTATCCCATTTCAGAAGAATGATTTCAAAATCATAGGAACTCAGGTTGCTCAAAAGAGGGGCCTTTCTTTAACGGTTTGATAATAATACAGCTATGACAAAATAAACAAGAACAATTTCCCAAGAAAAATATAGAAAGTATCCTTTGGATTAACCTCCATCCCTCTTCCCTTTCATCTATACTAAGGAGATTTGAATGAATATTCTACTCTAAAACCTCCCAAGATCTATGTAAAAAGAAAGTGAATGTTATGCCTCAGTAATGTCAAAAAAGCAGTAATGTAAAAAAAAGTCTACACGGAATGTATGAACCACTGAATTTGAGCACTGCATCTACAAATTCAGTGTCAAAACACAAATATATCTGACTACAGGAGCTACAACACTAGCCCGCCTCAAAAGAATCAGCTCCAAAATCATTTGTCAAATGTTACATTTCTATGGTGACTAGTGTTCACTTTTAGAAAACATAGCTTCTCATAAAGCATTAAAGTCCCCCGCATTGAAAGTAACCAAAGCAAATCATACCAAACAGACACGTCCCAATCTATTGGGGTTGGCTACATAATTCATTTTCTCCATTGAGATGACATCCAACAAACCTAGATCCTTTCGCACTACCGCATCTAAAGTCAATTGTGGTCTACCCTTCTTCTTAGTGCTACAATTTACCGTAACCATATTACTACTACTATCAACCGCATCTACCGATCTATGATAGATATGTCCAAACCACTTTAATCTATTTTCTCTAATTTGATCTTATATCAGTGCTACCCCTGCATTCACGATGTCCTATAAAAAAAAATTACCCAAAACCATTCCTTTACATAATCAGCGCCCAATACAAATATTCTTTAAATTTCTAATATCAAGGACTATTATTGTCAACAAACAAACGATAATCAAGAATCAGAAGATTCAACAAAGAATAAGTTTATGGTAACAATTTGTATAAAATTTGGTAATCCTTTTATAAGTGATTACACCATCAAGTAGGGGAGACATAGACTTCATCACAAGAGATGCATGTCCGAATCACATCAAAAACTATAAGATTCTATGAAAAAGCCATATCAACTACATATCCTTAGAGCATAAAGAGACTCGAATAAAATTAGGGCAAGATAGTAAACCTTCTCCCCTCCAAACAAAATTAGGAATATAAGCGTTAAGAACCTGTTAAGAGTCAAGACTAAGTAGATCCAATTAAATCATCTACACACCAATGAAAACTATGCAGGGCAATTGGGTTAGTTTCACATTAAACATCTTGAATCGTATTCTGGCTTTTCGAAATGAAATCAAAGTTGAAAACCTGATAGGAATTGTCAGACTAGACTGCTTTAGGAAGCAAACAAATTGTTAAGCGTAAATCGGATCCTGAATCATTCATTCTATCCAAAATAGCTTCACAGATGTATTCCTAAATCCTAAGGATTTGTACCTGATGTGAATCAAATGCAAGCCAAATCGGCAACTGCCAGATTCTGACAACCATGCCAAGGACAATAGACTTACGGAAAAAGACTTCTCTTAAAACAATTACTCGTAAGAAAATATGCAAACTGCTTCACCATTCAACAAGGACTTGTTCGAACTTAACTGGCTGTGTATTCAGTTGCCAACTTTGGATAAAGCAATAAAACAGGACCTACAGCACACCAGGTTAGAAAAATCCATTTCTGTTTATGACGAGACAACCAGAATTTTTAAAGGGAAAACATTGACAGGATATAAGCAACAACTGCAGCAACTTTGACGGATAAAGAGATTTATCAGACTGGGTGCCTGTCATCTGATGATAAAACTCATAATACCACATATGAAACCGAGTTCAAATTAGAAAAAAAATGGCACATATAGCATCAAAACAACAAAAGGGCTCTAGCTGCAAACTTACTTTTCTCTTTGTAGTTGACTGTTAGACGATGGTTCTGCGAGTAGCATTGGATGCTCTTTGGGATCAATGAGTAGACAATCCCTAAAATCAAAAAAGAACAACAACAATATAAGTAGGATAGTCACAGAATACTTTAATCTCAACAAGATAAAAGGTCGGTGAAAAGGCTCGGGGGAAAAAAAGGAAACAAAGAAAGAGCGAGTGTTTTCACAACATATAGACCAATATCAATTCAACTTTCTGGAGTCACAGAAGACTTTTCTTGCTTCGCCGGAAATGTATCAATAATTTGCAAACCAGGATGCATAACAGAATAATTTCCGGAAACAAAAAACAGACACTAGAATGTGATGGATGTCAAAGCTTCCAAGCTTACAGGAATTGCAATATTGACCTTGTGTTTTTTGATCCATTGAAAGCTGAAGAACCACCACAAAATATACAGTTGCTCCAACCCATTAATGCACAACAGCTAATCATTTTGCATATAAGGTTCTCTTTTTCAAAGAAAAATCAGACATGCAATTGTTACTTTGGTACCCAGACGATGTGGGTCTTCCCTTCACACCCTCCCTCACGCGCAACGTGCTCACTCGGCAACACCTGCAGTGTGCAGGCCAGAAACACGCATCCTACCTTACCCATCTCTACTACCTAGCTCTAATACCATGTTACACCACCTTGGGTAGCACTCAACCCCAAAAGTTAGCTATTGAACTAATGGTGCCCTCACACTTATATACTTCATATTAATTTGGTACCCAAGTGATGTGGGACTTCGCTTCACAGTAATATTATATAGCAAAGTGGCATAACAGGTGTTGTAGGTTCGACTCAATGATAATGGAGTATGACATAAGATCCATTGGATATGTCAATGATGTCAGACAATAGGGACTGCATAAAACCCATTTGCTTTCTATTTCAATCTTTAGGACAAAAGCATGGACATTTCAGAAGAATTTGGCATCCAACAGAAAGAATGGCTTCATCCATTTAGTGGCTACTGCAACTGTTTTTATCATTTTTGCTACTACAGTACTGCTGCTATTTACAACACAGCCTTTCAAAACCAAAACACAATGCACACTCTTTATGACAAATATAAACAGAACATGCTTATCAACAAGTCTGTAGAGTTTGCCAGAGCAACTTATGTGCCACGTATTACTGCAATCCAAAACCACCAACTTCCTATCATTAAGGGGAGTGTTGTGCAGCGGGTGCTCTTATACATTCATATGTATAGATGTGTGTCTGTATAAACGTGTGTGTGCGCGCGTGTGTCTGTGTTCAATTATATACGGATACATCAAACATCGATATTCAACAAGAGAAACCAGTTACTTTAAAATATATGGAGGACTTTTTGAGTTTCTTTCGGCAGAGGGAATATAATTGACTTGTCAATCAATGATGAAATTGAAATCTAAAACAATTTTCACGCAGCGTACATCTTTCAAGACCTCGTAGCTACTTCAAAATATAGCAGTTACGCAAACCACAAAAACTCAATAAACACACGTTGAAATCCTTGAAATATCCAAAGAAACCATTTCAAAGATTAATAGACGATTAGAGGAGTCTATGACACTTCAGTATTGGAAAATTATAGTGGTACTTGGAAAAATGCTTAAGTTTCTCTAAGGTAGACCCAATTTTAAGATGGAAAATATGTAAAGGGGCAAAGCTACATATGATGGGAAGATAATATGCTGCAGTGGCAGAGATCTAATAATGCTTTTCGAAGAGAAGTCAGTAAACGCACATGCATAATTGAAGTCAAAGACACTTGGTACAATTTTGTCAATTGATCTCCCAATTAAGGAACTAAACTTACTCTGACTTTAAACAAGAGGCACTAATATCAGAAGATTCAACAGGTTTTCTATACAGGTAAGCTCCAGAGGGTTTCCAATTCAATCGACAAACTTTCTCAACTTTTTCCATAACAGAATCATGCTTCCTAGGTGGAGCACAAATAGTCCCATGGCAAATCTTGATAATAAGAACAGGTTACCAACTGATAACGTGGAAATTCAAACTTTCATCTCCCACAAGGACTATAGTCCCCAAGTAGGTAATAATGAGTTCAAGGATCACTGTGGTAGTGTCGAGTGAAAATACAAACGTTGCAGGGGAAATATTAAGTTCCGTAGATGTGGCTTTCGATTTTGGATAGTGTGAAAGTTGCACTTTCTAATGTACCCTCCCAAAGGTGTTTCCAGAAGATTCTCTTGAAAATTTTACTACTACAGGAAATACAATTACTTTGTTGACCGCCCCAACTTTCTTCCAATCCAATAAAACAGTCCCAAAGGACAACTAAATGAAGGAAAATATTTCCACCTGTGAAATTCAAATGTTAGTGGTTCCAAAGACCTGACGAAACTATATCACCCTTGTAAATGATGTTTTTGATATGGTTGAAAGCCAAGTACAAACAGTGAATCAGATAAACAAGAAAGACGAGAAAGAAGTTTAAAACTTTTGGCTATTTGGTTCATCAAAACATCAAACAGTGGAAACAATAACAAGATGAGCATCAACTATATCAATAAGATTACCACATACCTTAAGGCATGGTCCCAGATGCTCTCAACAATTTCCCAGTCAACGACAACTCCATCCTTAATGGGTGACAGCACCTGATGAAAGACCATAATGTTCCATAAAATTATAAAATAATACTATTGAAAACTATGTCCCACAATACTCCATCAATGTAATCTATTATCTGACCTCCATATGATCCCGGCGGTATCCTAAGGCTTGAGATCCTACATATAATTTGCGTTTGCCCTTGGATTTCTCTGCGTCAAAAGGTCTAACAACACTCTTAGAATCTGGAATAGATCCAGAGTTCTTATCCGCATTATCAGGGCCGTCAAGTTCCATTTGATCAATTGATCCTACAACCTTCAAAAACACTCAAATATCACGACCAACATGAGTAGTCATAAAGAGGAAAATACACTCATCTGCAAGATAGTACATTTGTATGTGAAAAAAATAGGAGAAGCAGCAAGCAACTAATACATAGAGTCATAGACACCACTAGAAGATTCCAAGACAATATAGCACCTAGGCTGCAAATATTCCCATATCGCTGTATGGAGAAGTAGGCAATGATTATGGCAATGTTTTAAATGGCAATAGGCGCAAAGAGGCGCCATGGTCCCCTGGAGCTTAAGCGCGAGGTGCGCGCTCTTGAGAGCGGAGCACAATTTTTTACAAGCAGCAGAATTCTAATATAGGTAAAACTTTTAACACAAGCAAACAGAGCATTTTTTGATTGACTGGGTTAACCGTTAACCAAATAAATAAACAGAGCATTGAGAGAAATCAAAGCAGATCCACACCAAAAAAAAAAAAAAACAGAGAATTGAGGGAAGAAAAAGAATAAGAGAGGAAAACAGAGCAGTGAGAAGAAGAAGAAGAATTTGATCAAAATATAACAAAAATTACAAAAAGCCCTCACCTTTGCGCCTTGGGAGTCATATATTTCCTTTTTGAGTCAGTTTGGGGTCATATATCCAAAATGACTCCAAAAGGAAATATGTATTCCATTCTACATAAAAAACTGAGCTTAAACGAGAATAAGACTTTACATGTCCAAATAACAAATCATCTCCTAAACCATTCTACTAATAACGCTCTGAGAAATTTTCTACAACACCGCGAAATGGAAGGCAATAAAATGAGCCAGTGTTTGTAATCAATCCCCAAAACAGCCTCAAGCAAACTTTTTTGAAGAGAAACCCCGTGAACAGGAGTTCACCCTTTAAGAGGTTAATTTGGCACATACAAACAGCCCAACAGTAGTTTATCCAAATAGATATCTAAGTGTTTTTTATAGCAGAAAAGAGCTCTCAAGTTCCAATTACCAAATAATGCAACCGCTCTTGGTTTAACATTTTTCCTTCTCCAATATGGCATGCAAGTTTCCAATTTTAAATGACATAAGACCCAATACTCGACCCTACAGCCCTACATTTTGGTCAATTTGTTTCCTCTGCACCACTTCACTTTTATAGACGCCTCTACATCCAGAAAGTTTCTATCTTTTGAGCATAGATAGTTCCTAAAGGTGTTATGAAGGCACTCCAGCAGTGAACCACTGTCCATTTTCGAATCATAGCCGTGGGCAAGACCGAAAACCGAAATTTGGGAGTCTTTCTCCTCCGAAAAAAATCCAAGACAGGTGCAGAAACCCACATTGCAGCTCAAAGACATAAAATCAAAACAAACAACCAAAATTTACTAAGAAATAAGTGAAACAAAGACTTACAGATGGGAACACAGCTTTAGGGGCATCTTCGCCAGCGTAACCAGCTTTACAGGTGTGCGAACCCAAGTCTATGACTATAGCCGATACTTCATCTGTTGATAAACAAAAAAATACCAGCATTGTGTGAATCTAAGTTCAAAAAAGCAAACAAAGATCCTGTATCAATACCAATATATGTATAAAGGTTTGTGGGGAGATGCAGCAGAGAACTGACCTCCTCCGTACATGATTGCGGGCTTGAATTGCTAAGCTGAGAGGGTGTCGATTCTTCGTTGTAGTTCTGTGTAGTGTTCGTTTTAGGGAGGAGGAGGGCTTTGTTGGGGTTTTGATGCGAGTCGTATTTGTTTGGGGAGTCGAGAACGCGAGGGAGGAGGGTTGTTGACCCGAGTTAGGTTTGATGCCGGGTTTGGACTTTATATCGGACTTCTATAAAAATCTTGTTTGTGTAGTTTTAATGGAATAATCAAAACATCTAAATAATCAAAGTTAATAATGATTGTTCAAAAATTGGCTCATATTGACATAATCAAAGATAACAACATTTTAGCCAATAACCAAATTTTAGCATTTGAATAATCAAAAGTAATAACATTTTCTCAACAACCAACTTTCGGAGACCACACCCTATTTATAAATCTTTTTTGGTAGAATGAATTCAAAAGTAGCAACATTCTCCCTCCATTTTTCAAATACTTACTTCAAAGCTCAATTTTTTTGCACTTTCTCTAAAAAAAATTTGAAATTGTCAATAATAAAAAAAATTGAAAATATGTTCAAGATTGTCTCATTTTACGCCGAGTTTTCCGTTAGATTTTATGGAAAATCTCATAAAATCACACACTTGATAAAATCACTCTCTTTCCCATTAGATAAAATCCAAGTATGATTAAATCACCACACAATGCATCATTTACTATTTTGCCCTTCCTTTTCTTTAAGGGACTCCACCATATATAATAAAAATGAACATTTCAAATGAATCCGGAGGCAAAGCCGTAATTTCCTCTTCTGTCATTCCCTCTTCTACAGTGGACTCATTTTACCAAATGCCTCAGTTGATCAAATGAGGTGAAGGGTGATAAAATCACCTCATTTTATCTAACGGAAAACCCGCCCTTAAAGGTATTGTGAATATCTTTTAAATAATATTAATATATATATATATATATGGGGCACTTATAGTCCGGGCTCCGGACCTCCATGTTCCCGATATTTTTTTTATGATCCGAACCGTCCAATGTGTTTAAAACGTGCAGTTTTGTGAACAACTGTTAGGATCAAGCCCTTCCCGATTTTTTTTTTTTTTTGATGATTTCTCGCGGGACCCTTAAAAACACGTTTTAAACACATTTGAGGGTTTGGATTTTATCAAAACAATTTTTAAAACTTTCAAAACACCCAAAAGCTTACAGTCAGGGATCCCTGACTGGAAGCTGGGCCTATATATATATATATATCGGGGCCGTTCCGTGGACACAACGAATAACACAATATTTGACACAACAGTAATCGAAGCCCCACGCTAACAATCAGAGCCATTCAAGTTGTTTAAAACATGTTTGTAAGAGTTCCTGTAAAAAATCAACTCATTTGGATATCAGTAAAGGTTTGATAAGTTCATTTAAATTTATCCAGTAAAATCTTACAGGAATCAACTGAATGAACCGATCAAGGTCATACCGATATTCAAATGAGTTGATTTTTTTACAGGCAATCTTAAAAACATATTTTAAACAAATTGTACGGTTTCGATCATTTGCGTGGGGCTCACACAAAAAAATTTGTGTCAAATATTGTGTTATTCGTTGTGTCCACGAAACCGCCCCCATATATATATACAAATTTAAAGTTGTGCCCATTTTATGAATAAAAATAGAGTGAATAGTTTTTTTTTTATTATGGACACAAAATACCATTGTGACACTCCACATTGTTAACTTTATAAATGTCTTGTATGGATAATCAAAATCTGATGCAACTTTTGATTATCCAGTTTTAGTTATACCACTAGTGATGCTCTAATTAGGCTTTGTTTTCCAAATAATTTTAGCAACCCATTTACTAAAATCAACCATGATTTTAGCAAATGAGTTCACCAAGTTCTAAAAGCATGGTTGATTTTCACCAAGTGTTAAAATCATGGTTGATTAGCATCTGGTGAACTCATTTGCAAAAACCATGGTTGATTTTAGCAAATGGGTTGCTAAAATCTTTTGGCAAACCCACCCTTAGAAACCATATTTTCAAATTTCAAATTCTGAATTGCAAGTTATAGAATCAGTACTAATAAAATTGGAGACTTGGGCAAAAATCCAAAATATTTGACATTTTTTAAAGAAATGATAAAGAATTTTTGCAATCGAATATAAAGACAATAAAAAATTAGTGAAATGTAACTAATTTTTAAAAGTTTTAAATGGAAAATTCAAAAAAAATCAACTACTGTCTCCTAGCCGACCACCACCCCACCTCTCGCCAACTACTTCCGGAGACCCAAAAAATTATTAGTAACATTTCACTAATTTTTAAAAGTTATAATTTTATACAGAAAATTAAAAAAAATCATCACCTACCTCCTGCCAACCACCACCCCACATTTGACCGACCACTTCCGCCGACCCAAAAAATTAGTGGCATTTCACTAATTTTTTAAAGTTTTAATTTCGTTCAGAAAATTCAAAAAATCAACCACCTACCTCTAGCCGACTACCACCCCACCTCCGACTGACCACTTCCAGCGATTAAACAAATTAGTGACATTTCACTAATTTTAAAAGTTCTAATTTCGTACAAAAAATTCAAAAAAATCAACCAACTAGTCAACTACCAACTCCTCAACCTACCTAGTGAAAGATCACAAATCATCCTAAAAATGTACTAATAGATCAAATTCATAGCTAGTAAACCTCACTGATCATCGTAAAATGCTTTAACGGTTGGTTCTGAAAATCACAGCCATCGATCTTTCCAAGACTGTTGTTCGTTACAGTTCTTCCGACCAATTGTATCCAATGAAGCTTTGATTGGGACAATTAAGTTCAATAGTCTCTCATTCTTGACGCACTCTTGTGCACGAAGTACGTTTATTTCCTCTATAAAGTCTATTTCAGTCAATGGACAAACTGTATAGGCTTCACTCGTCAATTTCGTTCTCGAACAATGTTAATGAAATCGGAAATTTTCCGACGACTATGAGTGAATTTCACAGCCAAGCTAATTCCCTCCACTTGCACAGTGACATCATATATACAAATCTGGATCTACCATAGGCTGTGCTTGAAACTTCTCAATCGGAAGTCAATTTTTGTTGAAGAGGCTTTGATTTCGATGGCGAGGGCTTCAAATTTGGGTTTAATTTTAGTTGAAGAGGTTTCATTTGGGTTTCTTACCCACATTGCACATATTATTAGTTATGAGAGAGAGAGAGAGAGAGAGAGAGAGAGAGAGAGAGAGAGAGAGAGAGAGAGAGTTGAAGGAGTGAGGGTAATTTTGGAAGGAATATTTTGTCAATATTAAGAACAATGTCTTTATGTTTGATTGCAAAAAGGGTAATTCTATTTGCAACCACCTTTTAGCTAAATACAACCATCAAAAATCTTAAAATCAAAATTTGAAATTGTAACCCAGTTTTGGATAAATACAACCAACAAATTTTCCAAATATTCCCAATCTACCCCTCCCCTTCGTTTTTGGACCCCGCCATTCGGACTCCCAGTATTGAATTTGATCAGTATTTTCGGATATGAATGTTTGAAATATGAACCTTAATTCGGATTTTAAAACATGAATTATATGTTTGAAACTAATAGATTTAAATTCTCATTGTATGCTTCATTTTTGAATCCGAAGTTGTTTTAAATATTCAAAAGTTAAAATGTGAAATAAAACAAAAATTTGAGCTCCATTATTGTTTCAAAGTACGAGAGTAGTGGACCTAATGGTTTTCAAACATATTCATGTTTTACAATCCGAAGTAAGCTACATATTTCAAACTTTAAATGATGAAAATATTGTGCAAATTCAATACTGGGAATCTGAATTTCGGACGACGAGAAATACAAATGAGGGACAACATAGTCTTTGTACATTAGGGTATTTTTGTCCAAATTTTGTTAAATTTCACGTGGTTGTATTTAGCTAAAAGGTGGTTGCAAATAGAATTACCCCTTTTTTTTTGGTGATTTCTATTGGCAATTCACTTTTTGTTGCACCCACTTTTTTTTACCACTTCAAATTCTAAAAGAAACCCACATTTTACTAAATTCAACCCAAATTTTTTCCTAAATTTCCTATTTTGACCCTCCATCGCACTACCACCTCTCACCACCACTGAACTCCATAACCACCACCGCCACTAAAAATTTCTTCTTTCCCTCCTCTCCTCTGGTCCACCACTTCGCACCACCACCACCTCAACACCAATCGTAGAAACTTGAAACCTGTTCGCAATCAAAATCCATATATGATAAGTACATGTATATACAGAGTCGTGGAAAACCCTCCACTCCCTCGCATTCCTCCCACATGTCGCCCAGCGCCGCCCAGATTCGGATTTTACAATCCGAATAGGTACAAGTAATTCAAACTTTAGAATGTGAATGCATAATGGTAGTTCCGATTTTAGAATCTGATTGGTTTTTGGATACTAAATTAATACCTATTTAGATTCTATAATCCAAATTACCATTATCCATTCGGATTCCAAAGTTTGAATTACCTGTACCTATTCGGATTCTAAAATCTGAATTTGAGCGGTGCTGGGCGACGTGTGGGAGGAACGCGAGGGAGTGGAGGTGAGTGGTGGTGGCTACCAGCAGTAAGTCTCTCTCTCATCGTCGACTGGATTGTTTGATTGCCGATTCCAGTCCGACTGGTGCCTTTTCCATGCAGATCTGAGATCTTTATGGTTTACGAACAGAAAAAGAGGAGATGCGGTGGTGGTTATGGAGGTGAGTGGTGGTGGTGGTTATTATGGGTGATGATGCGGCGGCGGTGAGATTTCAGTGGTGGTGGTTATGAAGGTGAGTGGTGGTGGTTATGGGTGATGATGCGGCGGCAGTAAGATTTCAGTGGTGGTGGTTATGGAGGTGAGTGGTGGTGGTGGTTAGGAGGAAAGAGGAAGGAGGAAGAAGAAGAAGGGGATAATATATTCTTTATGCTTGAAGATCTTTTTGTCTTTAAATGATCAAAAGTTTGTGGGAGATATTTAGCAAAAACTGGTTGCCAATAGAATTCACCTTTTTTTTTTTACTCAGATTCGAGGTTTCAGGTTTCAGGTTTAGGGGTACAGGGTTAGGGGTTTGGGTTTCGGGATTAGGGGTTAGGGTTTTGGGTTTTGGGTTTTAGGGGGTTAGGGGTTGGGGTTTAGGGTTTAGG
>JAXBDA010000986.1:7243-35650 GCA_036023075.1 Gaultheria prostrata
GCAAATAACTCAAGTTACTCGTGATCGACTCCCGTTCAGCTCGATTAAAACTCGTTCGAGATCGACCTGTCTCATAAACAAGCTAAGCTTAAACACGTTTCAAAGCTCGTTAAGTTAAGACAACCTCAACAACGGGGAACATACATTGCGAAAGCTCATGAAAGAAAAACTGTTCGAGAGAAGAGTACGTACCCTCATCTCAGAATTTCCAAAGAAGGAATCGAAGAGCTTGCGAAAGGCTTGTCCCATGACGGCTTCCCGATCAGCGATTACTCTCTCTCTCTACCAAACAGATCAGATTTGAGCTAGAGAGAAAGCGTCAACGCTTCAATCAACCCTTCGTTATTGAAGACGGAGGAGAGGGAAAACTTCCTCCGATCGGAACTGGTAAAGATTGCTTGTAAATGAAAATTCCAGCGAAACTTCACAAGTAGTATTCAACGATCGATCAGATATTTTTTTTTTTGCTTATTCCTCTCTCTCTCTCTCTCTCTCTCTCTCTCTCCTGAATATATCTTTTTCTTTTTTTCTTTCAGTTGAGTTTGTTAGGATGGTTGTGGAAAATGCGATTCTGCGTCCATAAAATTACTATATAATGGGAAACAAAAAAAATACTAATAAAAAGATAGACCTGAATCCTCCCTATTTTTATTACTTTCTCCTTCCGATTTTGTTTGTTCCGAATTCAATTACAACCGGATAAAAAAAATCGAATAAAAAAAAATTATGATATTTTTAAATTAATAAATAATTATATATCCAATATGAATCTTGTTTGATAGATCTCGATTAATCTCATAAGATAATATTTTTAAAATTACATAAAACATTAGACAGTAAATTATAAGATATAATCATTTGAAAAGCGGCCCGAACTCTCAAAATGGACTAACAAATCCGGACGGAGGGAGTAATACTAAATTTATCTAGGCCAGTTACACGTATCTCAAATAAGTTAAGAGGCCAAATGTATCGTCCATTAGTGGGGAACTCAATTAAAACTAGCACGAAGTCTTAATTACATGGACTGGGCCAAAGAAGTTGATAGCACTTTAAAAAATTTGAACATGTAACCTCAAGAGCGAGGAAATTCATAGGTCCTTACCTGTTCTCTTTTTTTAATCAATGAACGGTTTAGTCGAGTCTGTTTTTTGTATTTATCGGATCATGATGCGAATTGATCGAATTTTAGATCTGGTCAAGAACATAAAAAAATCAGGATAATTAAACATCAATCCAATTTCGAAACGCATTTAACTCCAAAAAGATGAGTAGAGTGGGTTTTGATTAAAGGAGTTAGTCACTTATTTTTTCTGTCGAAATGAATTCAAACCAAAATCATATCAGATGATATTCGATCATTATGATTTTTTGCGTGATTGACGCTCTTAACGAACTCCAAATTATAAACGTCTTGAATCATTGAGGTGTGTTGACTACCCAAAACGGAATGATCAATTCAGAGCAGCAACCCTAGAATACTCAAAGTAAATTCATAAAAACCCAAAGTAAGTCAGAGCAGCAAACGCTAGAATCTATACCAATTCAATTTTAGCATTTGTTTTGTATTAAACTAGTAAATTATCCAATGCGGTGACACCATCAAATGGGTTTCGGCCTTTCTTTTGTATACTCTTGGAACTTTTTGTGGGTTCCAAAGATTGAAAATTTAGCTAGTGTGGTATCAACGTTGAATTTGTTGGGGTCACTTATGAATTTAGAAGAAAAATTATGATAACTATAGTGATTTTTTTTTCTCCCGTAGGGTTGCCCGACCCCATTCCCTCCTACACATTGGCGTCGCCACTGAATCCGAGTATTATACAAGTTAAATTGGAGTTCCCTCTCCGAACCATCTGATTTCAAGTACGCCGGAAAGTGTAAGTAGATTTTTGCAACCAAGTGGATTATGGCAATCTGACTCTATGATTACCTTCGGAAACTACAACAAATGCCTCATGCTTTCTAATTCTAAACAATGAAAGTACACACTCTTGAATCCACATAAAATTTGTAACTTTAGTATCAATGTTCACATTATTAATTAGGAGAAAAACTCGTAAAATACAAATATGATTAATCCAACATTGTTTTTGTAAAATTATGTGCAAAATATTACGAATAAATAAACAACAATAATGAATAAAAGTAAAAATAAAAGGATGCGTATATATCATACATATCTAAATAGGGGCGTACTATAATGTGTATTATGGCATTTTCCTATAAAAACATCATGGAATTTTGTTCATGCACCTTGCATTTTAATTCTATCCCAATAATCCTACAACGTAGTTTGACACCCTTGAATAACTTTTTTGAGAGAGTATAATCCGTGTCATTACTGTATTCAAGGTTACTGTGTTAAATTAGACAAGGACAGGGACAAAAATATTTGGGTCAAAAGCTCTATTTGGGTAAGTTTTATCCAATTCTATACCCATGTCTTTACCCTAATTTTTGTGGAATTTGCCTCCAAAATTTAAGTCAATATGGTACATTTGTAAATACAGATAAAGTGAAAAGAGGTGTTGAAAAAAATTGGTGTGGATTTTCTCCTTTCATTTGGGTAAGAAAAAAGGTACGAGAACTCAAAATGGATAGGCAAAACACAGAGAGATGGCATTGGAGATGAGTTTAAGAGGTTTTGCTCAAATTTTGGATTTGAGAATTACAAATTCGTTTAAATAAAAAAAAAAAACAGAGTCTTTTTACGATGGGGACACTGGTAAAACTTAATCGATATTCTCATTTTATTACTTCAAAGACCACAAAAAGTTCACATATACAACTTCAAAGTGAATTTTCACCCCAACCCAAACATTGAGCTTGACACAAATAGGAGCACTCTCAATGTGCCGAAATTCATACCTAGAATTAGCAGTTTCAGAAGAGATAAGTGACATAAATTCTTATGTTGTGTTTTTCTCGTTTTACATTAGTTATGATTAGTTTGGTATTGTCTAAGATTTTGTAATAAACATTTTGGGATGGAAGACTGCCGATGGCGTAGAAAAACATAAAGAAATTGGGTAATAGAGTCAGTAAAAATCACATAATGAATCACCTACAACAATGGTAAAATCTATCAACAAACATAAAAATGTAAAATCATGGTATAATATTTTTCCATTTAAACCTTACAATGTCGTGTCATTGTCGACAAGACCATATCACAATGGCGAGTGAGTCGTTCACGGAGCAGTGTGTCGGCGCCGATTAGTTATGAACATTTGTGACGGCGAGTTGGAATGCAAACGGGTGAAGATTTTTTACGGCTAGGGCGAAAGATCTGGGACACCAACTGCAATTTGGGATGGAGGACTGCCAACGGCGTTTTTGTGATGTTGGATTGTCTACGGCAATTTGGAACGTAGGACTGTCGCCTACGATTAGAGACCGCTGAGGGGTGACGGTTCTGGGCTTCTGGCGTAACAGATTGGATAGAATTTCTATAGTACAACTTGGCTAGAAAGTGGTAAGCCGTAAATTGGGGGACTGGTTTTTATCTTAAAATTCTTTAATTACGGGGCTAGACCTCCATAGTTATAAAATAGTCCAATTTTCCATTGCTCTCTATAGTATATTTTGTTTTTGTCCCAAATCTCCTAATATATATACAATAAAGGGCAATTTTGGATTTATTTGGAATTCGGGATCAAAACATAACTCCAAAAAAAGGATAGGATGAGTTGGAGGATTAATATTTAAGTGCCCCTTAAAATGAATTGATTGGGCTTTGATCAAAGGAGTTATCATCTATTTTTTTCTGTCGAAATGAACGCAGACCAAAATCATAGGAGTATCCGATCATTCTAATTTTTTGCGTGATTGATGCTCTTGAGAAGCTATAAATTATGAAAATCTTGAATCATTGAGGTGGGTTGATTACCCAAAACAGAATGAACTTGTCCCTTCAATCCATTTTAAAAATCATAAAATAATTATCCTCCAAAATCATATCTTTATTGGTATTTCGCTACTCCATAAATAAGTAGCCATAATATGATGGCGGAGGCTGGCACCATGTTTTACATTGAAACTATTTGTCTATTCCCAATCATACATTTTCCTCCATGACTTCCTATCGTTGCTGAGATAGAAACCATCGATACTTGCAACCCAGTAGCAATCGTACTTACCATTCCCAGGAGCACAAATGGGCTCTACACTGCTATCGAACACAGCAAATTCACCAACTTTGGAACCCCAATAAAAATCACAGCCATAGGCGATCAAATGGTTCTGTAAAATGTTATTGAATTTCCAACTAAATTCCAGACCCTCTTTGATTGTGGGCGTTGCAAGAGTTTCACCATCTCTAGATCGAAGCCGAACCCGTAAAGGGCTAGGATTGTCCGGCACATCGCTGATGACATGCATCGTGATTTCCCATGAAAGTTGCATAAACAAGGTGAAAAATCACGATGACTAGCAGGGGAAGAAAGAACCTAGTACTCATTGTATATAACTCTTGGGATGCCAAAACAATTTTGTTTCCAGGGCATATTTATACACAACATAAAGTTTTACAATATGTGTATGCGTTATAGGATTTTGCAATCAAGTAGATTTTGGCAATCTGATTTTTGCAATCAAGTAGATTATGGCAATTTGATTATGGCTATGGAATTTTGTTCATGCACCTTGCGTTTTTATGCTATCCCAACACTCCTACAACGTGCAAGTGGTGGCTAGCTCATGCGGTAGAGCTCTTGGATGTCCCACCCTGCATCTCGGGATCGAGTCCCATTCCCCGCTCCCCATGTAATAAGGTTCAAGTAGATTATGAAAATCGGATTTTTGCAATGAAGTAGATTATGGCAATTTGATTTGGGGTGCCAAATTTGGATGAAAAGTTGGGTCAAAAGCTCTATTCGGGTAAGTTTTCTCCAATGCTATTTCTCTGTTTTTACCCAAATCTTTTAGGGTTTCCCTCCAAAATGCAAGTCAAAATAGCACATTTGTAATAGGAACAAAGTGAACTGTTGAGAAAAATGGGTATGGATTTGAGTCTTTTCTCTATTTGGGTAAGAAAAAGTAGAACTCAAAAAGGATACACACGTGGGTATGGCATTGGAGATGAGTTTTAGGGCTTGTTGGACTTGAAAGGAGGGATAAAGATTAGCAGGGACACGAGCAATATGAGATTATTTGTCCATTTAGTACCCCATGCGGTAGATTAACTAATACCAAGGGAGGGGTGGTATCAACTAGTCCTCCTCCTCTTGACTATCTCCCTCTTCATCCAACGGTCAAAAGTAATCCTCATCATCTTTCTCTCAATTTTTTCTCACTCTAACGAAACACAGTACTACAAATTCCAGTATTCATATAATCTCATCCACTATCCTCTAGATCCCACTTGTTCCTTTATCCCCATCCTTTATCACATCTTATCCAATATTCCCCAAAAATAATCCAACAATCAAACATGTCCGGTTTTGCTCAAACTTCGGGGTTGTGTAAATTTTGGGTTTGAGAATTACAAATCCGTTTTACAATAGGGACATCCGTAACACTTAATCGATATTCTTATTTTTTTCCTTAAGACAGCAAAAAGTTCACATATACAACTTGAAGTGAATTTGATATCATCCCTCCGTTCTTTTTTAATTGTTGAGTATTCCATTTTAGATTGTTCTATTTTGAAAAGTTAATTGGTAAAAATTTGTATAATTATTGTTTTGCTTGTTTGAAAAGCTAATGGGGAAAGAGTTAATGGGTAAAAGTAGAGAATAATTTTACAAAGTGTAGGTAAAAATTGACATGAAAGAGTATAAATGGAGGTAAAAGCTGATGTAAAAAAGTAACGATCATATTTTGGATTTGCAAAACATACTTAAAAAGGGACAACTTAGAGAGAATTTGACCCAAGCTATGACAAATATCTTTTTGTTTGTCCCTATAAAAGAATAAAAGTAAAATTGATATTGGCACTCCCCAAATTATTAATGACACTCCAAAATAAAAGTGCTAATATCAAGTCCATATATCATTTACCATAGGGATTGATATTGGTACTACCCTTTTGGAGTGCCATTAACAACATATTAGTTACCTAAAAAAAAATTATTTAGTAGTTTAGTTTTCAAATTTTCTTGAGATATCATCGAGACGAATGCTTACGCTTAAATATTTTGGGAAAAAATTCTAAGAAAGTTCGCAAAATAGTGAAATACCCATTATCTTCCAAAAAAATTGATTTGGAATTTAGGCCGAACCGTAATCAAATTCCTGATAATAATTCAATACCCAAATCAATGTTGTTCCCAAGTTTGAATCAGTATAGTAATCTTATTCAAGAAAATACATCTAGAAAATTTAGCGGACTCAACACTTCCTTTTTAAGGGAATGAGCCTGAAATTTTGAATTGCCATGAGGAGAGGAGGGATTCAAGAAAAAGCAAACATTGTCCGGTCTATTTTCACTTAGCTTGAGAATCTGATTCCTAGATGGATGCGTCATGAGAAATCAAATTCCTATTTTAACCCTGGAGACAACACCGCATTCTAATCCCTACTCAAAATTCCTACCATTCAAACTAAGCCTTTCAGTTTTTCTTCCTTTTTCGATAAATTCAATAGAGTGCAAGTTTGTTCAACCTCTTTAAAAAAGGATGAACATTACCCTCCTTCCTATTGGTTGAAATAGTATATGTCCCATTAAATGAGACGGATTTTTCAAGGGTAGGTAAGGAAGATTCCACAAGTAATTTTGGAGCTCAATCTTTCCACAAGTTGCAACATACTAATATTGTATTCGTTACCCTTCAATTGGGGGTAGCGGATCCACTGTCCCAAACTTCGTGTCCCAACTCCGTGTCCCGTGCATCCGAGCCGTTCATCCTAACAATTGATGGCTCGGATAAGCGGGACAGGGAGTTGGGACAGAATTTTTGGGACAGCAGATCCGCTTCCTCAATCGGGGAGTTCTAAAAGCATTTGTTTGGCTTCTCTTTCACCTTTCCTCCATCTCCCTTCATCATATTCTAGAAAAGTGAAAACATCTCATGCAATATATTTCCAACAAAATCAGTTGCATAAGCAACTCAAAACTTAAAACAATCACAGCAGTAGCATGTTCAGCATGGGTCACATAATTCGCACAAAAATCACACCCCTCTACCGGTACCCAAGGATACGTGTTTTTTCCACCAATAAATAAACAAAAAGAATTTCTGCACAAGGTCTACATTACACCTACTTTGGCATATCATCAATACTAAAACGCCACTCCAACGGTTCTGCATCTCAGCTTCGGCATGAACTACAATAATGTCAGAGCTGAATTCAGGAACCCGTAAAAATGACTGCTATATTCCTACATTAGAATCTAAGTACTCTACAACCGAAAATAGTTTCATCACTAAGCCAAGCCTTTTGCACTGGGACACCTTCATGATTCACTCCTTCGAAACTAAAGAAATTCAGGGATACCTGAGGGGAAAAAATTGGCAAAAATACTGATCTTGTAACCTCGACAAATGTGTATTCCGGTCGCCCCACTGCAAATCTGGAGTCTGACCCAGGAAAATTAGTGTCCAAAGCAACCTTAGAGCCATCTATGAGTCCAACATCTCATCCTGTATCTCGTTGGGGGCAATAAGCCCAGGAATAGTCATCATCCGTTGCCGCTCCCTCTCTCTCTGAGCAGCAGCTTCCTCTGCGTAGAGATCCTTGTTGTCCTGCATAATGGAATGAGCATAAAAGTAGAACAATGTTACCAAACACCAAGCAAGAAAACCCCACAAACCATTCTAAACTCCAACGACCACTGGACCACACGAGTCCTTCGTCAACAATGCTTTTAAAAGATATGTAGACGACCCACGACCCAAGCGTTGTTCTCCAACCACTTGGGGCGACTGACTCTCAATGGATATCTGTTTAGTTAACTTTAATAGGGTCATATCATTTTTCTCAGACATGTTAATTTAAGTCGTCTCATCCCCCTAGCATTACCCTAAAAATAATTCTCACTTTTCTTCACTATTGCATGTACTGGTCTTCATTATATCTCGTCAAACCAACTTATTCTAAATTCTCTCAACTTATCAGAGCAACACCTGACAGTTCACTACTTTTCTGAGTCTTGCCCCGGGAGGATCAGTATGCTTTTATAGAAATAGCTTGATGTCATGGTCCGGGGATGACCATCCCGCTTTCTTATCTATCTGGGTTTTGAATGAAATAACTATGGGGAGGGCGACGGAGGAATATATAGCCTCTCTTCGCGCACCGTACCCTAATCAACTTTCGGACAAAGGATCCTTCAGAGCCATAGTTTCAGGATTGGATTGCAAAGAGAGTTATTTTCACTATCAAAGTTCTTTGGTAACTGTTCGTATCCAAAGGCAGAAAAAGTTTTATCTGAGCTAAGAATGAGAATGAGAACGAGATCGAGATCGAGATCTTTCTAATTCTACTTCTTATCCATTTACCACACATCAACCTTAACACCACCATTTAAGCTAAACCCCATTTTATTTGTTATCTGTCAGTGGCCAAACACCCGGTCTCGTGCAGTATCGCCCATCTTACATCTACCCTAAAGAATGATCCATTCAATTTTTTAAACTCATTTCATTATGATTTATGGTCGTGCCAAGTATACACAATATCTTTAGAGGGTTTTCATCAGGCTGAGAACAGATTACAGCTGATCTTAAGACCTAATGGATAAGTAGAGGCCAACAGGTAGTGGTTTTTTAACAATCCACATAAATAGGAACCAAACAAAATAATGAAATCAAACATCGCATGGTTATTAGAGATCACTATCAACTGTGACGGGTAGACACATGATGAAAATATTAGAGACTAAAAGCAAGTTATGCTGGTGTTAACCTGAGCTGAGAACTCTTTTGACTGCACAAGGAAGTCCCGAATATGATTCTTAAATGTGGAAAGATCATTTCTCGATTCGAACAGCCCATTCACAAATTGAGTAACCTGAAAATACCATCAATTAAGTAATATACAAAGAGCACATAATCTTTCACGTAACATTGCAGTCCATACCTCAGCAGTTGTCATGTTGGGGAATGATGTACCCAAAAGTTTAATGGTATATTCACGAACAAACATTGCATTGTTTGGATATGGATAAGGGACAGTCGCCACATCCCACAAAGGTTCAGTTAGAGAGCCAGACTCCGCCTAGAAACATATCACAAGAACAGCCATCAACTTTCCATTTCCACCATAAAGAGAAAGAAAAGGAAAAAAAAGGCAGGCGGAAGAGGTGGAGGTACTGGAAAATGAAATGAACTTGTTTTATGTATCGGATGAAAGGATAAGAGATCATACCAGACAAAACAAGTGCTGCAGAACTGAGACGTGCAACTTGAACCCGGGTTTATGAAATGTGTCAGTTAAGACGGCAAAAATCTCTTGCTCGATGGTCACAAAGTAAGTTCGGTAAAATTGATTACAAAACTCAGAAGCCTGCCAAATAACCATAAAGACAATAAAAACCATTTCATTGAGATAAAAGCAAAACAACAGGAGCACAAAGAACCCATGACAAATTACACCTGAAAGTTTTTCAGCATCTCCAACAAAAGATTAAGCCCCGTTTCAGATATGTTCCTCTCAGTGTGCCGGAAAGCCCAAATGATAGAATCCATAACTAGCTTTAGTTGCTGTGTGGATCACAAATAACAACAAATACATATGAAACAAGAAAAAGCTCATTGAAACTCTGGATACAGTACGAGATGTTTAATAATCAAGCATACAAATCTGGACAGACAAAGATCAAGATTTCATCCATGTCAAATATCTGCAATGTAAAAATTAAGACAAGACTCAATAAGGGGACAAAATATTAACACAAACCTCACTTGACAGCCGAATCAAAGCTGGAAAACAATGTGTAGCAATGGCACGAAGCAGTGAAAAGAACTTGAGGCGATGCTCAGGGTAATCTTCAAAGTTTTTGGTTATCATCTGGAACACGAGTAAACGGGAGATGTCAACAGCTACACATTTTGAACATTGTAATGTTTGAATGAAGGAAATACCGGCCAAGCAATTTTAAGAGGTAAAATGCCTCAGGTATAAAATCCCAATGCACCAAAGACATGACGTGATGCATTATTTGCAGTGCATATATGCACAGGAAGCTTTGCCTTGGACCCTGGTGTACATCAGTCAACACCCCCAAGGGGTTGGGACATAGATCAAGAATATGAGCAAATAGAAACTCAAAATGAGCCACTACATAAGTTCATAACCCATTTATGGAAAAGAACAACAAGTATCTGGGCAATTAGTTGATCTAGTATTTCCATCTACAGATTGTCGAGTAAAAACCTCTCAGAACAATAGAAGAAACTACAATTCAAACATTGTACAAGCCACATAAGGTAAGAACCGATGGAAAACTAGGCGCAGAAGCACACATCGAAAGCCAGGCCATGGTCGTCCCATTCTCTTCAATTTCACCATAAACAGAATCTAATAAACAGAAAATCTTTCTGAAAACAAGTACGAAACATATCCTCCACGAACTTATGATAACTTTAGACAATTGATTGGTCTTCTGATCCATATAGTCCTTCAATAGTAGAGTTAGGCCAACCCAGCCTCCCAACATGCTTAATTTCACAATACGTCCAGTACTACTCGTACTACTCTTCCACGTTACTGACAAATTATTTCTCAGTCATCCATACAATATTGCAGTCGAAACAAATACATTGTAGGTAAAATTGAACTCAACTAGCTTAGCAAAAAACTAGTTTTATTGAAGAAACCCGAGAATTGAAAAATAGACATACTTTCTGATACAAATCAAAGCAAAAAGAAACAAGACAAAGGGGGAGAGAGAGAGAGAGACGGACTACCCAAAGGGACTACATTGCATATATGAGATGTTTTGATTACAAGAAGAACCATTGCTTAAATAGAAAAGCTAAGAAACCCTAATAATACAAAAAGACTAAACTATCCTAAACATAAAAGATAAATAATGAAACTTTAGCGAAACCCTAATAACATAAAAGGACTAAGTTACCCTTAACATAAAAGATAAATAACAATTTAACGGAAACCCTAACAATGAAACCCTAATTAATGCTAACCCTAAATTATACTTCACACTTTCAATAACAAGTAACAAAAAAACCTTTAAAGGGTCAGTATATTCACAATGAATTCTAACAGCACACTTCTTTTTTTAACAGTAACAGCCATGCTGAGAAAGCATATATCCACATGGGACAGGAAAACATAAGTTTTGCTGGAAAAAGAATTAAAGATAAACAACAGCCCACTAGCCAAGGAACTAGCACATGAAGGAAATCATTCTGTTATGCAGGCTTAAAGGCTCGTAATAAACAAGTTAATAAATGAATTTGACACCACACACATTTATTCAGGGTTATTAGTTTTGTCTCAGGAACATGGAATTCATTTGACGTAAAAGGAAACAGACTGACCTCCATGTGAGTTATATAACAAAGTGGTCAACAGATGCCAAAAGAAACAACAGCAGAACATCCATGCATTGCATGTTCCCATCATGGACGTACAACTTACTGTTAAGACCAAAAACAGAAAACTCGAACTTTTCTATTCCTCAGAATAGTGAACCGGGTTCCGAAGGGAATGCCTCTCTACTTTTACTTTCGCATATCAGAGAAGGTTCCCTCACATTTTGCCTCGGATGCATCTCAATGTTACCCTTCAGTACACAAGGAAGGAAGGAAAGATAAAACATGATACGGTTATTACTCATTACTAAATGCAGCTTTATTTCTCACCTGCAAAGTACATTGGAAAACAGCTTCAAAAATACGAGGCACATCCTCTATCATTGTAGCTTTATACCTACGAATAAAAAAGATGAATGCAACGAATATTATAGGCAGAAAACAGAAAAGGAAACGACGAGTACTGAACAAAGTCAGCCGAAGGAACACAATATTCCTCAAGTTCAACAAAAATTTGGGGAAGAAGGATAAAACCAGAAGAGATTTTCTAAACACCTATAAGTCTAAATCAGTTAACAAATTCATAAATAGTTGAAATAGCAAGGGCCAGAGCCGTGACCTTCAAGCTGGAATCGAAACACCATCCAAAAGTGGTGCCATATTATCAAAACAAACACATCAAGTTCAAGGAGACACGAAGACTATATGTGTGTTCTCGAATAAGTTTCATAGTATCAATTGAACCCAGCAATGGCTACCACGTTTGTAACCAAGCGTTGTCCATTGCTGCCAACACCCCTCTCATTAGGATTCTTTACTCTTCAATAAAATGGGGGGGGGGAACGCAACATACTTGTTTATTATTGTAGCAAAAAGTGACAAAACTTCCGATTCCCTTGCATCAGGCAAGTTCCTTGCATAATCACCAAGTACAGGATCCATCATTGGCGGCACAAATTGCTTTCCGATCTGTGGTTGATCTTCAGCCTTGTCCAAGAATGTTTCAATGAGCTTAAGGGTCTCTCGTTTCACCGAGCTGTTACAAGAGAAAAAATTAGAAAAATGAGAACAGAGTGCTCTGTATAATACACCAAGACAAAACAGAAGATAAATAATTTGAACTCACCGCAGAAGTTTTACATAAGACGTTCTAGACGCATAAGGACCCCCTTCCGCAATGTTGGTCGATATAAGCTCACTGTACATTCTGCACCAAATATTACAAGTTATAAAAAAAATCAAAACGTTACTAGAAGGTCTTCTAATTCTCAATGTCCAAACACAAACAGAAGTACTGCTGAGGGTATTGAAGTCCACATTCTCAATTAAAATCATACCTGTACACATTAAGCATGTCCAAAAAGATCAGCGAAATTTGTGGTAAGAAATATGTTCCGAGTGAAGTGGCAACACTTGTATTTGTCTGTCAAGGACAACCCGAAAATAGCGAGAGAAAAGGAAAAAATAAATTAAATAAGCTGCGCCAAAAAGAGACCAATCAACAAACCAGCTCCCCCAACCCAACATTCCGCACACAACAAAAATCAACAAACTAAAGTAAGGAAGAAAAGAGCCAAAAAAGCCCTGAATCATAATTCATAAGCACTAGTGATCCGTCTTAGGTGAAAAGCAAGTTGCAAGTGTACACCCCAAAATGAAATCTCATAAATCCATATATAAAGTCACATACCTGCAATATGTTGAGCACAGTCCGGATTACATCTTGATCCTTCAAGAAGTCCACACTTTGGCGTGCCTGTCCTATAATTTCAGCCCATTTCTGCCCACAATAATGAAATCATAAGTGACAATCAAACATTGATACAGCTCTGAGCATGTCACAAATGCTACCCACTTATAAGCATGCACAAAGAGAAGCACTCATTTTATACAGGATTCTCAGAGGAGCCCAAAATATATGCTTGCCTGATTGGGAAGCTCCATCAGCCTCCGCAAAAATTCGTCCCTCTTCTGCGGATCTGATTCTGCTTGAATCATTTGACCAACCTAAAACAGCAGGACACCAATAATTATATTACAACAGCACTTTATGCTGAGTCTACTACTTGAAGCATCAGATCAACATACTGATTCATAAAACGAATGAATCTGATGAGGCTCTAGATCTGCTATCGTTGTTGGAAGGCTTGTCAGCAGTTCAGATACAAATGGTTCATTTTCTCCAACCTAGAAACAAGAGAAGAGAACAACTGCAAAATTCAAAGACTTATTCCATATATCCAATAGCGATTCCACCGAAACGATATAACGGACCTGCATAATGACAAATTTGCGCTTGCACTTCTGAACAATTTTCAAGAATGTATCACAAGCCATATCCTGAAAGAAAACATCAAACCCAAATGACAAAATGAATAGTACACTTTTCTCAAGATAAAGAGGTATAACCTTCTATTTACACATCTTTAAAGTAAGAATAAAGATGGAAGTAGGCATGAGCCAGAGAGGATTACTGGAAAAAGAATACCTTTTCATTAAGCAATTTAAAAGAACAAGAATGAAGATTGCCAAATTTGATGAACGACAAATCTTAATAAAGCCCAACAAAACTTACAATTGACAGTAAGAAAGCTATCAGAATAATCAACTTGAAACCACAGCACTAACCAATTTGCAGTACGGCAAAAACTTAAACTTAGCTAAAAGAATAGACAAGACAAACCAGTCGTTGAGAACTAATCTAAAAGAATAGACAAGACCACCAGTCATTGATCAAGCAGTAACAAAACGATAAAAGACTGGCTTTAATCTAATCAAATATATTTCACCCGTGATTATGAATGTGGAACTCATGGCCAAGTACTCTTAGGAAAAGACAAGACACTAGATACCAAGTATAGGCAGACTTTTGTGGGCTAAAAAAATACAGTACACTATTACAACCGTTTCAGAGCACACTGCAACCAATAATACATTTGGTTGTGGAGGGGGCACGAAGAGGTTGGCAGACCATACACCACATTTTCCAAACAATTACAGAACTCGCCTCACAAAAACTAAGGCTCCTCAAGTTGCTAGGTCATAAACAAGCCTTATGTAGGTGAAACAGTTTTTTCCGGTAAATATCACAGGTAAACAAATAATCAATCCGGTTATGATATTCTGGGAGGTTTCTTGGCAGAAAATTGCAAAGCGACAATGACGAATTCGAGGAAATGTCACAAGAGAAACAACTAACCTGAACTCCAGGATGTGTTTCATGCATGAACTCGAACAGCTTGTTCACCACAGTTTTTAAGAACTTCCAATGAGCCCTAAGAAACCTTGGGTATTGCCCAACAACGTACCTAACAAACCAAAAGAAGAAGGTAAATAAAAAGAATTTTAGATGAGAGCTCAAAAACAATTCTCAACCTTTGAGTACAAGTACCGCAAAGTTTTATTGCTCTACATGCAACGAGATTGGAGATTGGATATGAAGAAACAAAAAAGATATTAATCGATACGCAAGTTTAACACGAAAAATTCTTACATGATGTTACTTGCAATAACAGCCTTGTTGTCTTTTCCTTTTGTGATTTCACACAAATTTAGGAGATCACGAATCACCATTACTAGAAATCTGTTTTCCTGAAAAAGGCCAACAACATGACAAAACACAAATGACATGAAAGAAACATAAGAATAGTTTAGTCTGACAGTACCACCAAGTTGATAAAGCAGGTTGCAAATCTTCATTAATCTACTGATAACCAAAGAACTACATATCCAAACTGTACAACCCAACTGTGTCGTAGATAAAGGTCAAGTAAAATGTACAAATTAAATCAGCATGCAATACCCATACGACAGAATACAGTCTCATGAAATATATATAATAGAATTCGAGTATTAAAAAAGGAATAAAATTCAATACGTCAAATCAGAGAATGAAATTAACCCAGAAGGCAGATTTAAATCAGAAAACAATCATACCATAAACCACCACATATAACCATGACAGCATGTGCTCCAATGCCCACATAAGTTCTTTACGGATAAACCAAAAATGTGTAAAAAAGCATACCTGTTCCTCCATCATGGACCCAGATATGGATCCTATTGCCCAGCATAAGGTGTTTAAGTTGTTCCATGTCCAATCCTCACCAGTCAGTTGCTTGCTCAATTTCTTCAGCATCTATATCATAAAGAGGGCAGAAACATAATGGATTATAAAAGATTGCATAGTCCGCAAGATTCAACGTTAAAAGCACAGTAAGGCAAAACTTCCTACTGAAAAAACATAGCCATGGTGTGCTGATAGCCGTGAACTTGTATCCACCGGATAGGCCAAGGGTAAGGTATAGGATACCAGATATGTGCCTGACCTCATACCCAATTAGACATTCAGATACACTAATTTATGCTAACAATATTTGCCGAGGCAAAATGTCATCTGATGATAAACAAAACGTTCTTGCCTTTCACGTGGATCAGGATAAGAATTCCCTTTTTACATTGTCCTACTCAACTTCAAGCTTATGTTGCCAAAATGTTTAGACCACATCCACCTATGAAGCATGGATACTGATATGGGATATGGATACACGATTCGAGAAAATCTATAAAAACAGGATACGGGTACAGGTATAGCTTTTTCATATTGTATTACCATATTGACAAGAACAGAAAAAACTATTGTATCTTCCTTACGCAATATTGTATAGAAGTCTACTTAGTTAACAGTTTAATTTTATGGAACACATGTATGACACAATAAAAATGTTCAAAAAACTCCAAAAAAGAAGATACTTCACATAATCTCATTATCTCTCTCTATAAAGTAAGTGCAGTGCTATAAATCTATGATTTTCATTATTCCCAACATATTTATTCTACTACAATGCAAGAAGTGTTACAATCTTAATTTTATAGAAGTTCGGATACATGTCTTAGAGTAACCAAAAAGTATCCGTTAACTCAAAAAAATTGAAAAAGAAATTTCATATGGTGTATGATTCTGGAATAAGTATCATTAAGTAATCAAAATCGATTCGTTAAGCTGCAATTATACTCGAAGAATCAAACATCAATACCATCGAGAAACAAAGTTCTACACCCATCTGAACAAGCCCATTAAATTTAAAAGTGGATAGTGAGCCATACCTCCCTGTCCTCAAGCCATGTATGCGAACCTTATACTACGCCCAACCCCAACAAATGCATTTATTCCGAGGGTAAGAAAATCAAGCCAAAAGATCAAGTGGGACAAATTTGTTAAGAGTAAATTAATATATATGAAGTTTCTTGGCAAAGGATAGAGGGAAAATCTTTTCTAGAGTCCAATAAATCATTTACATTGTTGATTCATGCAATTACAAATCCTTTAAACCATCCAAGTGCTATATTCCTGACAACAAGCGAATATCATCCGCATCAACAAGATTTTCTACAGTAGTCACGTAAGGACATATACATTGATGGCGAATGTGCATCCATACAGGAAAATAGCAGCACTTTAGTACAAATTTCCTTTGAAAAAACAAGCACTCAGACAATTCCAATTCATACCTGTTTTTCAGTATCTTCGTGGTCAAGATGTGACAAGTAGATAAGTGCTTCCCTCATGCTCTACCACAAAGTTATTCAATTACAATTAGTTACTGGAGGAGAAATAGAGGCAGAGAAACAAAACACAAAAGCAAAAAGGATCCCGAGCATAACTTCTAAAATATACACACAAACACAATATATTTTGATTGGACACTCCAACATTTTATGCTGAAAAGACAACACATTAGCCGAGCAGAGGTCGAATACCTTATATTGAACAAGGACATCATTGTCCTTCATAGTTTCACGGACTATATTCCCATTTTCATCCTCAACAATCAGAACTTCTTCAGGCTTGGCCATACGGCAGATCATTAATAATCTCAACTTGGACATTGGACCCGCATAGAGCTGCCGTCGCTGCAGCAGTTGTGGACCAAGACCATCAACCATACCTGGAAATGGCATCTGCCAATTGAACACTCAGCTCAGAGATTTTTAACGAGATAGGAACATAAATCTACACATTTTCTAATTAGAAAAACTTGAAACATTATGGCTCGTTTGTCAGGTGGATAAGGTTTTGGATGGATAAGGAAGAAGGGCGGATTAGTTAAAAATGGGTTATAAGTTAAGAATGAGTTTGTTTGGTATTTGAAATAGATGGATAACAGTGGGTGGATAAAGAAATAATGTGAGAATTTAGTTAATTGTCCCTTGTAGTGAGAGTACGAAAAGAGTTTGGAGAGATTTGAGGGGCAAAGGTGTCATTATATCCAGATAAGCTTATCTGGGTGCAAAATAGGAAGATAAGGGTGGGCCCGGGTTAGCTTATCCACTCCCCCTCTCTTATACCCTTGACAAACAGGCCCAAAGAAAGTTTGACATGTGCATGCTCTGATAGTGCTTTAAGATCCGATGAAAAAAGCGTACATTCTAGCAACAAAGAAATCAACTGAAACAATTAGTGCGTGTAACTAAGCAAAGCTATACAAGAGTCACAAGTCAAAAGTAAAAAGGCAAGGAAACAACACAGCAAAATAACACCATAAAAGTGCAGCACCCAAACCCCTTGACCACGCACAAGATGATAAATGCATATTTTGGGACAACATACACCAGATGCAATACCTAAAGACTGGGACATACAACAATTGCCACACATACAAAAGCTAATATTAACATCATGCACATTTTTGTGCATGCATCATACTCACGTAGGAATATAGATCATATGGTCTCTCTTCCATGTGTTTCTCCTAGGATTCTCATTGATTAACTCGATCCAGTTTTCATTACATGATGAGAGAAAATATTCTACATCTTATAGAAGACTATATGAAATTCCCAGATGCAAAACAAGTGCTCAAATTATAGACAACTGTGAAAGCAGTCTGCCAATCCTTCTTCCATTCATGACTTCAAGTTTCTAACAAGAACAACTCGTGTGGATTTGAACAGAGCATAGAAAACAATTTAACGTAAGAGGCAAACCTCTAATCTAAGATGTGATAAACTCAAACACTAGCAAAACATGAATCTTAAGGCCAAGTCAAAGGAAGCAAAAAACAAGGAGAAACAGTGGTGGCTGTTGTCAATCACTAACAACCTACTCTTTCTTTCCCAAACCGCGCACACTAAAGCACCACACGATCATAATCTCTAACCCAAAGAACCAATATTACCTGCAGTCCCATCATGTTTGCTATGGCCGAAGGATTATTATCCAGATTATGATGTGCCTCGAACAGCTCTAGAACTAAAGAGTTCCAGTAGTCCAAGCAAACCTGTAAAAATTTTGGAGCAACTAGGTTAGAACACAATCAACACATAAGATTAATCCCAGACAGGATGCTAAAAAGATACAGCAGCACACGTACCTTAAAAACCTCAGTGTCATCCACATACGAAATGTTTATGAGATATTCAAGACCCAGTAGGAGGGCAGATATATTATCTGGTGAGGATTCTAAAACCCGAATATGCGACTGCACCAACATAACAACAATTAAAGATGCTGTCAGGCTGCCTTCGAATCAAATTCCAAAGCGTGCAAATAAATTTGGTTAAAAGAAAAAGTCAAAGCTTCAAGTTTACAACTCACAAAATCCTCAAAATCTTGCCACATATATATAAGAAAAAAAACTAAGATAAATGGCATGGTTAAGCAGTTCAGAGCAAGTGTTTCAGAGAGTTTTTTTCAATCTACTTTGTTTAGTTGGGAGTCAAGGAAATGCAACCCATCCCTTGATCAATTTGTTGACATCTTAGATATTTTTGGTGTTCAGAATGATGTACAGGTCAGTTGATTGATTGGTGTCTTTTATGTGTTCTCCGTTTTATGTCCTTTTGTTCCTTGTTTTCTTATGTGCATGGGCGGCATCCCTTGACGCCTTTTCAATAACTTTGTACTCACCAGAAGCTACAAGTTATAGGAGGCATTGTAAGATATCAATGATGTTCCAGCTGTTCCCAATCTGCTTATGTCCAGATGCGCTACTAACTGATTGAAAGCAGTCACAGCCACATAGTCGTCCAGTGTAAGCATAGTATATACAAGAAATTTCAGGTTGATGCCGGTTGTCTTTGCAAGAATTTAGAAAACTGAAAACAAGGCAAATCTCTTGGCTTTTTTAGCCAGCAGAGTCTTTCTCAGTAGGGAATCTGGAAACCAAATGACATCATGCAAATACGTGTCCACGATCAAGAAGGATACCTGATCTCCTCCAAAACTTTATTGTAATTGTCCTTATAAACCATTTCTGTTTTCATAAGGAACATAAAAGTTTGATGTCCAAGACTCTTAACAGATTTTTTGTATGCCATTTGTGCAGTTACATTTTTTTCCTTTTTCTTCTTCAACAAGTATAAGAAAATCAATAAGTACCCATTTGAATAGCATCATGGTTCAATACTTATTGAGAACCGATGATGGACTGGCTGACTGGCAAGATAAAGGCCAGTGCAGTAACTTTAGAAACAACCACCCACCAGAGGTTTTTCAGTGACACTTGCATTGTGCAGTTACACAAGAATGACTAGTAGCAAAGAAAAGCCTTGCCTTATAAAATGACGTGAAAAACAGCGCCAGGTTCTGAATGAATGCCTGCAAATAAAGTACAGCATCGGCTTATGCAAGTCTAAAGGTTTCAAGACCAACTAGAAATACATGCATGTGAAATATTCACCTGCTCGTCACCAGAACCATTTGCATAAGCTTCAGAGATGTTTGTATTGGGTGGAAGAATGGCCTAAACACACCAAATACACCTCAAGTCATTGCAAAGAGACTAGAAATCCCAATCCAATAATATAAAATAGGAACAACTAAAATGGCAAATCCACATAATTAGTTCCAGAGTTCTAAACTAATTTTTATGGAACTATTAAGTACCTGCAGTTGCACCATGAAGATAGTATACATTTTAACATACTGCACGTTATAGAAATCGCCAAAATTAAGGGCCGCAACCTGCCAACATCAAGACATCACAAAGAAAATGTTGAAGCAGTTCAGGAGCATTTAACATTTGGAATTCGCAAAAGCAAAATGGAATAAGTATATACCTCAGTCAAACACTGGAGGGTGAGATTTCTATAAGATGGCACCGGGAAAAAGTTTAAGAGTGTTTCCAGCTGCAAAATTCATGGAACAAAAGAGAGTCACAACATGCTTTGGCTTTTTCCTCTCCAAAAAGACCAACGGAAGAAGGCTGATGATAGCCTTCTCATACCCAGCCCCAGCCCTTCGTTTATTAGCTGGGACATTCACAGGACATAAACAATGGTGTTGGTGATAACACCGCGTACATCAGCTAGTGCAAGTGCAGGTTCACAAGCACTTTCCCCAAAAAAAATCATAACCAAGCATGTAAAAAGAGAAAACAAACCAGCGGAGATTCGAAAATATATCCCAGCGGAATCCATGAAAGGAAAGCATGCAGTGTCGCCAGCGTAGCCCTTATTAGCTCAGTTCTTTGAGATGCCGCTGATAGTACATACAGGCATAGCTCATGAATGAGCTGAAATTCGCTGTAAATAAACAAACAAACAAATCTTCTGATAAGACAGAATAAACAAAATCACAAGTTATTAAGGGAAATCAGGATACTTCAAAGACAAAACAAGGCAAACACAAACAAATATTATACAGAACCAAAACCTAGAGTCTGTTCCAGTGATAGATCAATAGGAGACAAGCATGTTGCCAAACAAGGTATAGAAACAAAAAGATTGACAAGACAATTTTGGAAGAAAGCCCATATGTGGGACCCAAAAAGCAAGACTATTGCAAGGAGTAAGAAGCAAGTTAACCAAGGAAGAATTCAAAAATACCCCAAGATTTTCAAAAAAATTACATTCTGAAACTATTGCCAAACTTCTCCAACTGGGTGTTAACATATCCCATGTTATCACAGTCCATCGTTAGCCTAGTAATATGGTCACTCATACTGTTACGAGTTCGTAAAACAGTAGATTAGGCTACAAGTTGGGACCACCAGAATAATGGACATTTAAGGGAGTACAGTAGTTACATAAGGAATCCATCACAAGATAGTCTCCAATGATGATATTTTAACAGGAAATTACCTGTTCAGTGACTGTTTAAGCTCTTTGATCTTCTGTTGTGTCATTTCACCCCTTGAGAAATCAAAAACTTCTTCACTTAACAGCTGGCAAGTAACAGTTCAAGACGGTGAAAACGCTTCCAACAAAGTCCAGTTACTCCACTCACTTCAGAAAAATCAAACTAGCTTACTTTTAATATAGCCATGCAATTTTCACATATAGTTTCACTTGTCTTTGCTGCAGCAACAAGATCAGGAATGAAGCTTAGCCATCTGGATGGCCACTCATGTTTCAAAATCTGTAAATCAGGAGGCCATATACAATTCAGATTACATTTCAAAATAACTCAATAGATCTCTAATAGAACAAATAACAGGACCTTTCAAAAAGAAGTAGATGCAATAACAAGGCAGGCAAAAGTTACGACCATGATGCCTTCGAAAGCAACAAAGTGACCAACTGACCATCCTCCTTTTGCAATATTGTCCAAAAAATACTTGCAACTATGCAAAATAACTTACTTATCCTACCCTGGCGCACATGCCGTACAATTTACCTGGACTAATATTATGTTGAGTTTGTTGACATACAGCCTTTCTCGCCGAAAAGAGATCTCATCACTGGACAGCTAAGCAAGGGAAATTAAGGTGAATGACACAACTCAGCATAGACTAAAGAGAGAAACAACCATCAATGTAAGAGAACTTACAAAGGAAATACAATAAACCTCGTACCTTTACAATGACCTCAGAAATGTAGTTTTTCATACCATCTCGCTGGTCAACAGGCAATGCATTCCATCTGTACTTAATTACACCTTCCAGAACCTAAATACAGAAGAACATAAAAGCTCAGTTGCATCATCAACTCAAAAAAAGAAGCATAAACACTATTCTGCTTTTAAGAACGTAGAACACAGTTTCTACAGAAGCACCATGCCAACCACTTTATGCACAGGAAAAAGAAAAACCCTAATCAATTAGTCCTTGATACAAGAAGGAACGGAAGTTGAAGCATTTGCCAAAAACAATATCACTCGTGAGTCATGAACAAGCCTTTACTTTTAATAATTGAACCCCATATAGATGTCACCCCATAGATTTGAAGAACTCCACTAAATCATATATTGTATTTGCCTACTGGCTCTACTCCCACCCGGAAAAATACCAATGCATAAGTAAACAAATTAGAAGGCTTAATTACAGTGACCCCTCCAAAGATTTGCATCTGCTACTGTAATCACCACTAGTTTGACAACATTGCACCTACTCCCGCCAATAAAGGATATCCAAATGAACTTAACAGAGCAGATTCATTTACCTTCTTACCCCGCATTATTTACTTGGATTCATACTATCAGCTAGATCTCAACATATTAACAAATGACAAAAAAAAACAGTCATGCCATGTACAAAAATCACCAAAACAATATTCCTCAACCTTGCTCTTACAATCTCTCTTGCCACCCCCTCCCTCATCTGAATCTCCATCTTCTCTCCTCTCTAATAGACCAACCAAATCCAAGCACCCACACCCAACCATTGTCAATTTGCCACTCACCAACACCATTATTGGCACCTCCTCTCTTACTCCACTGGTCCAACCACCATCACCTTCATTCCCTCAAGTCATCATTACCTCTCTGGCTCTCTCTCTCACAACCACACTTCATCAACCAATGCAACCACCTCCCACCACAACAAAACCCTTCGAGTTCATTACCCACTACAATCAACCACCCGAACCCCATGGCCACCTTCTTTTTATCATTCCCTTCCAAACCATCATAAGCAGCCCACCCCGTGATCGAATTCCGTAGAAATACAAGCAGGATTCAAGTCTTCTTAACAAGGGTCTAGAATTAGATCACTTGAGGGTAAGTTATAATGTATCTGGCTGAGCCTTGATTGTAGGGACGTCAGCGGACATCAATATAGGCAGATGGCAAGTTCCAAAAGGCTCTTCGGGCTTTCAAAGGGAGAAAGGATGGAGAGGACTAACTAGGTTTGTCAGCTTCTCCTCCCTCGGGCCTCTATGGTGTCCCTTTTTGTTTATGTCACTGCAACTTGAAACTGAAAAAAATGAAAACACTCCCTCCAAACTTCCAAAACACGCGCAAGAGAGAAAGAAATCTACAAACCGGCCATGGAGAAAATTAATTTCCTAAGACCATGCGGTTATTGTCTTAGCAGTTTTTATAGAAGAGGTGTAAATGACTTTCAACGTCTAATAATCAAGGGTAAATGAGGATCCGAAATGTACTACCGACTTTGTGACTCACTAAATGAGGCATAAACAAGAATCACAGTAAATGAATAGCAAATTGGGAATGTTTAGATTAAAAGACCATATCATACTCGCAACCTTCAGTTGATATCTGATTGAATGTACAATATATGAAAATCAAATTTCTAAAGCAACTTAGGAAACAAATATCTCAGATAAAATTGTGAATGTAGCATAGTTGCACGACGTCTACCTTACCCACCAAAATTTGAAGACATCAAAAACTTAAACTTATCAATATTTTCCAGGAATTTGCAAGGAAATGTATACGACATTTACCTCATCCCTCCTCAGTCTGTTGAAAGCATAAACCAATAGCATACTTACAGTTTCCTGCATTATATGATGTGCACTTTCCTTGAAAAGGGATTTGCAAGTCCAAAGCCCTCTCAAGGTGGCTTTCTATGGAGCAAAGCGGTTTGTGAAGTTATTCTAAAGACTTAAAACTTGAGATGCACGGGCAATTCCTGTTGGATTGGTGCTTCATGTGCAAGTCTAATGGAGAGAGTGTAAATCATCTCCTTCTGCACGGTCTGGTGGCTATGTAGCTTAGTAGCCTGATGTCGTGCACTGGCTTCCTGGGTTCGACAGCTCTTCCCATTTGAAGATGAGATTTCTCAAGGGGTAGGATGGAAGGCATGGGAGATGATGGCTTGGTATCTTTTCTGGTGCACTTACAGTCAAGGAACGTACAGAGCTTTGATATTTTTATGACTGGGGCACTCAGCTAGTCTCCTTGTTTTTTCGGGTACAGGTACTTTTGCATTTTCATTACAATTTTGTTGGACTTTTTTTGTTGAGTGTGCATCTGTGTCGTATGGGTGGGAGGGGGGAGATGTGCATTAGGTATTTAGAGGATTTGTGGTCCGTATACGAAGTGCGTACATTATAAGCCTCATTTGGTGGCATTGTTGCTTTACAGACCTTTTACTTGTTAAAAGTAACTAGAAATAAAAAAATGAATTAGTCAAATTCCAACCAACATAAAACTTTGACTAACATTCAAGCATAGAAGTATCATAGTGACTTGGACGCAAATTGGGGATTGTAGACTACTAGCAAAGATTTACGAAATTGAAGCAAATTAATATACCTAAGTTACTGGCCAAGTGATAAACTTAAGTTGTTTTTACAACTTACCTGCAAAGCAAAAAACTTGGTGTTCAAGTTCTGTGTATTCGATAGAACATGAACCACTTGAAGCCACATGTCTGGATTGTTTTGCAACTCCTGCAAAATATGGTCTGCAGCGGTCCTCTGCAATGTTCGATGAACGAATAATTAAAATTGTGGCCAATGCAACTCTAGTAACAGCAATATGAACAACAAAAATAAAACACAATATATTTAAACCACCCGGATGATGATTTAGTCATTCATCCTTTTTGTTCACAGCATTTAAGTCATCGCCACGGAAACTAATATTACTATTTCCAAGTATGCAGTTGTACCAAAATAAACGGCTTCCCCAATGAAAGTGGGGCACACTGAGCAAGTACGAGAAATTCCCCGTTCCGCTTTCTTAAAACCAAGGACCACTGAGGGAGGTCAAACCAAGCACCTATGGAAGTCAGGGCTCTTCCCTGGTCAACATTGGATCGAAACAATAGGCGGCCATTCAATGAGCTCTTTTTTCATTGTTTCAATCCACATTCTTTCCCTCAAGTTTCACAACTAACATGTCCACACAAAACAACGTAGTAGAAAATTGACAACCTTTCTCACCGTATATTATGTCACCGACTCACCAGTCATTGTACACTCCACAAACACTCCAATCAATAATAAATTTACCACGTGGAGAGAGAACCCCACTTTCCATATGCATAAACCCAACCCGCAACATTCAACTACGGACGGTGAGAATCACCACGCATTCATGATACCACGCCCCTAAATGATGACATGGTAACCGGGTCCAAATGTGAACCATACCCCATTGCACAGCTTATTCCCTCTCTCCCTACATTTCGCCGCAATTAAACAGAACAAGAACCCCCTACTAGAAACAAAGCAAAAAGGGCACGAACTCATTTACGCATATAACATAAAACGCAGAAAGAAGTAAGAGAGATGGTCCCACCTCTTCCTTAGATCCGGTGCCATAAAACGCAGCGACAGTTGCATCGAGCAAGCCGACGTCAATTGGCTGACTCAAATCCCTAAGTTTTTCCGCCGCCATGGAGAGATCAAAACTGGAAAAATCCTAAAACAACACAGAAACCCAGTTCAAAAACCCTAGAACCCGCAAGTACAAAACCCTAACACTTCACACACACACAAACAAAAACCCCGAAATATATATATATAATATATATATAGTTGCTCCCGTAAAAGAAGACACAGCTTCAAACTGAAGCACAAGTCGATACAGAGAGAGAAAGAGAGAGAGTTTGAAATTTGTTTTCTACTGGAGAGGTATTCCCTCCTCTTTATGTACAGTGAGAGAGAGAGTGTGGAGTCTTTGAAGAGATACCTTCCGCTGTGATGAATCTTTTAGAGAGAGAGAGAGAGTGAAAAGGTGGGGAAGAGAGAGAGAGAGAGAGAGAGAGAGAGAGAGAGAGGGCCCTCGAATAAAGAAGGGCGATACAGAAGGAGACGACTGGATGGAGGTTTTTCGATTGTTTTATGAGGGGAAATTGTTGGGTTGGAGAGGGGGTGGCGCCTGCTTCTCTCTCTAGAAAATACGATTGGGGGGCGGTTTGGCTCTCTCTGCTTCAATTTCAAGCTAACATAGCTGTTCAACTTCAAAATCCAAAAAAAAAAAAAAGGAAAATATTAAAAAAAGGAAGCTAACATGGCTGTACTTTTAACCAGTGACGAAAAATAAAAAAGCGATGTACTTGCCCCGGAAAATAAATTTAAAAAACCTAACAAAGCTCCTTCTAAACGTCCCCCGTGTTTTTACTTTTTTTTTTTTTTCTTGTTATTAAAGTTTAGGTTTGCCTCAACCATCCCGTGTTTTTACTTTGTATACATTGGTTATTCAATAAAACTAGTAGATTAGCATTTATGTACATGAGTGTTTAGTAAAAATGTTTTTGTCTTTATTCAAAAAAATTAAGTTTATATCATACGAATTTTTTACTTTTCTGGTTTCTCTCGACGAGAATAACCAATAGTAATAAAAAACTTGACATGAAACTAACTGACGCGACAGAAAATCAAATAAAAACAATCATTGCTTATTAGGCTAAATCAATTTGAGTAGTGATTTTCACAGTCCTTTTTTATCTTTCATGCTACTCCTTTTTTCCAGCATGAAACTACTATTTAAACCTTTAATTAGTTCAATTTTTTAAATAGTAAGGGATGAATGTATACTCGTATAAATAAAAATAAAATTAAAAAGAGTGTGGATGGTAAAATAAGGGGGTTGGAAATAAATTTTCATTATTTTCTAACTATTTGTTAAGTTGTTTTGTACTGTCTAATTTGATTTAGTTACTGTGAACTCACATAATTAACTTGCTATTTTGTTTTTTAATTCGTTTTAACAATCCATTTTTGTTTTTTTAATTTTTAAGATGTAATCTTTTTACATCTTAAAAAGGAAAACTTATTTTGTTACTTCATTTTAGAAAGGAAAACCCTCCCTTCTATCTCTCTAAACTTTTGTTTGGAGCTTGTAGAAAAATGAGAAAAAATAAAGGAAAATAAATAAGAAGAAAAGTGAGAAAAATAAGGAGAAATTTTCACTATTCATAACACTCTATTTACTCAATTTCTCTTCTTTTTCCTCTCAAACTAAACAAACGAGAGGAAATTTTTTAAACTTTCCCTTCTTTTTCTTTTTTTTTTCTCTAAGTTCCGAGCAAAGCCTTATGTTGCTAGGTTTCCTGGAAACTCTCCCCCTCCTCCTCCTCCTTATTCTCTCCCTTCCATAACCATGTCCTTCTCTATTTTATTCTACATTCCTCTCGTCTCTGTTTTCCGCCATCTTTTTTCACTCGAGGTTCCGATTGTGATGGTGCCTTGTCCTTCTCGTTTCTTGGTGGCTTTTTGGTGGGTGATAGAGATGACTACGAAAGCTGTTTTGGAGTGGTGAGTTACACTTTTCCATCTCTTATCTCTCCCTCTCTTTCTGTTTTGCGAGTTTCCAGTCTCTATTGGGCGTTTGGGGGTTTATTTTGGACGTTTAGGTGTTTCGTTTCGAGGGTTTTGGGTTCTGCAGTGATAGGAATCGATTGTGAGGAGGTTGTGACATTTTAAGGCGGCGGTTGGGAGGTGATATGTTAGGGCAACTGCGTTTGCTGGAGACATCAGTTGTGGTGGTGATTGGAGGTCGGCAACAGCAAATCAGTGGGGCAGCGGGTGGGAGGAGCTTTTTAAGGCGGCGGTATTTTCGGAGAGGCATCAACAGTGGTATGTGGATGTCGGCAGTAGCGTTTTAAGGAGGATTGGAACATTGTTGTGGTTTTGGTGTATGTTGGCTGTTTGGAGTGGGCAGTGACGGTGGTTTGCGGCAGCAGATGGAATCTCGATGGGAAGACTTCCTGGTCATTTATGGGGTTCGAAGTGGCAGATCTTGGCAGTCGCTCTTGGTGTCTGACCATGTGAGGGATTCACAGCGGCACGATTTGCCAACTATTCTCTTATTCAGCTCCGGCTTGTGGTG
>JAXBDA010000986.1:35750-48059 GCA_036023075.1 Gaultheria prostrata
TTTATCCATTCTATTGCAACCGAATAACAAGTTAGTAAAAAATTTAATTGGTAAATAATTATAGATTCAATATGAATATTTTTTGATAAATTTCAATTAGTTCTATAAGACAATGTTTTTAAAATTACATAAAACATTATAAATTATACTCCAGTAAGATATAATCATTTGAAAAATGACAAGAACTCAAAAAATGGACTAACAAATATAGACGGAAGGAGTAATTTATTAGTGTGAGTTTTTAAACTTTTCGTATTTGTTGCACTTTTAGAGTTTTATATTTATTCGAGTTTCGGTCATAATTTTATATTTTTCCGAATCCTCTCGTCGAGATGTATCACAGAACATAAAATTTTTGATGAACTAACAAATGCAAAAAAAACTAAATAAAAAAAAAAGTGTAAAAAGTTAATTTGAACAAAGCCTAAATCAGAGCCACCCATAAGCAAAACAAAGCCAAACCCCAAACCAGCTTTGGGTGAGAACAAGAAAAAAAGAAAAAAAGCGCAAGCGTGCAACTTTTCTAAGACAACCAAACACATCAATCTCGCATGAGTTTGATCCTGGCTCAACATCAACATTGGCAGCATGCTTAACACATTCAAGTAGAACAAAAAGGTGGATGCTGTGCGCTCGGGTGCTATGCACCGTGTTGTGTACAACAAGGCCGTCCGATCATGTTTTAAACGGTCCGGATGTGTTTTGATTTTTTACAGGTAAAAATAAATCAAAATTCAATTAAAATTGCCAAATGCATCCGGGCAGTCCAAAATATGATCGGACGGTTGTGTTGTGCACAGCACGGTGCATAGCACCCGGGCGCACAACACCCTGGGTGAGTAACGCATGTAACAACACATGACTCCAGAAGATAACTCCTGAATTAAACAAATGGTAGAAGTAAAACGAAAGATCGTGTCTCCCCCCAAAATGAGTAGAGAATGAAGTCCCGAACACCAGTGTTAGCAGCCAGCAGTTTCAGAATCACTAAGAAAACGCTTAGAATTAAATTAACCTCGCAGTATGGGATGCTTTCGGATATACTTGAAATTCAGAAGAAAAACAGAATTTCACTTAACAGGTAGTCATTCCCCAATAAGCAACATGGTCTAAATATCCCGGTTCTTCGAACAAAACATTGCTTAAAGGAAAATGGCATATTGTCAAGACATGCCAATTGCCAACTATAAAAGGGAAAACAAGAGAAGAAAAGAGAAGAGTTGTCAATTTACACTCTTCTTCAAATGGGAATTCGTTTTTTGTAAAACCTAAATAATCTAAATGATAGCAAGTAGCAACATATCCGAGATTTACTTGGTTACAACATTTCCGGAACTCCTAGAACTACTTCATAATTTATTGCCAAAAAAGGTGATGTTTTTGCCCTCTGCTTTTTCTTAGTATTCAGTCTCCAAGTCACCTTGTAATAGTTTATTACCTCTTATCTTGCTCTTCAGTCTCCTGATGTTGACTGTAATCTGATACGGATGAAGGTGATGATGCAACTGCCTTTCCCTTGAAGTCTGAAGATGATGGGACACTAGTCGTGTCCACTCCCTTCTCAGCCCTAGATTTCTGCAGAAGGTGGAGCTGGTTTTGCAAAATCTATTGGAAAAAGAAGAAGAGAGGGAATGATCAAGCATAATAGCACAACAAATCAAGTAATTTTACAATCTTAAGTATGCTGACATAATTGTGCGAGCTTAATCCATAAAGCGTTAATGCACAAAAGGATATGTATTTTTCCAATCAACTGAAACTGCTCTAAAAAGATGTCTCATTCCATCCTCACAATAAGCAAAACTTGATTCACGTTTTAAGCGCCATGTAATCCCAACCCCAATGGCCTAATTTCCGAGTGTTCACGACTGTTTTTTATCTCAAGGCATCAATTCTTCTGTCTTCTTTGTTCCTCAATATTATTATTTTCTATGACGAAAAATGCCACATTTGAAAATGGAAACAGAACATGACAATGCCCTTAAAGTGGAAAACAGAATTAGAAGCACCTAACAGGCATCAGATGCCAAATTTTACATTAGATTACAATATAAAGAAAGGATACTCATCAGAAAGCACGTATGTATACACAGTACCAATTCTCCTAATTCCTAAATATCATATCAAAACAATCTTCTCCTTTAGAAGGTTCACCATTTAAGTGAAAAATTCTAGTAGGAACTTTGAAATAAATCATGACTTTAAGTTGCTAACCAGCTAAATAATAAAGGATAATAGAATACTCATTCAAACATATGCGTAGCGAAAGAGGCTAAATGATACAAGACCAGGAGATTATGTACGGCACCTCAATCTGGTTTTGAAGAAATTGTTTCTGGGTCTCCAACTGAAAATCTGGAATATTTAGATTGCTGCCAAATTTCTCAAGGTTGTTCACGTCTGATCCAGGAGCCAAGAAAGGGACAAAACTGGAATGTGGAAATTGAGTATTGCCCAAGTTGGCAGGTCCATCTGGGATTACAAATGAATGCTGTTGCAACTGTCCAGCCAAAGATTGTCCACTGAAGTTGGAAGGGGCCCTGCACTCGAGAAGAATTTCAGTCAATCGCAAGAACAATGCACGAAAAGTACTGTAAAAAAACCATGAGTGCTAGCTCTGTCTCAACAAAGTAACAGATATAGCAATTTCAGATTGTTTATATATCAGTTCTAATTTTCCTTCTTCCAGCTCGTATTTGTCTGATATATTAATACCATGTCATTGTCCGTGTGCCAAACTTGCACCAAGAAGTAGTTCATCTATATCACAGGGAAGGAAAAATAGAGAAGCATTCTGGTCCTTTTTTTCCCCTCAAGAACTGACCAGTGAATACTGTAGTTCACTTCTGGGTTCGTTCGTTGGTGTATTCCAAGTTCCTGGTCTCCTAGCCAAACGGAGGTCAAGGCTGTAAGTACACATTTAAGGATACATAATACATGAACAAAACTATTACATGGATTGCACTTGCTAGATTTTTTCATCTATTGTTTTTTTTTTCTGATTCTGAACATTGGAAATTTAATTCCAGATACCAGATGGCACTTACAAATAGATTTCATCACAAAAGTATGGAAGGAACTACAACCATATACACCTAGACATGAGCATTTCAGTCTAAAAGGCACAGACTCAGGCAGCACATACTGCAAGAAGATCCCAAAATATTATTGGGGAATAGTGCTAGTCAAGGAAGAGGAGGCAGAGACCCAACAAATGGGAAGCACAAACGTAGAGGCGACGCCATTCATTGAGTTGTGGGGGGTGACCCCATGGAGATTTGTGTTCTATATACAACAATTGCATAAGTTTTTGGTTGCCAAGAGTTGATACAGTTGGAAAATGTAGAGACCCCAGCCATAAGTAAAGTCCTGGACAATTTCTTCCATTAAGCAAACTAGATCCCTTGATCTGTTTAGCTTCCTTTTTTCCCAAGGTCTGTTTTATTCTATTGTCTATCTTTCCCCCCAAAATGAAGAGCTATGGAATTGCAAATTCATTATTTTTACTATTTGCTTCATCCATCACACTAAAATCTCTGTTGTACAATCCACTGATTAAAAACCATATTTGCATAACATGGTACCTCTTCGAATACAAATGTTAAATGAGAAGTTCGATTTAAGTTCTCGTATATGAATTTTTGGAAGGATTCATTGATGTATAAAAGACTTTCCAGTACATACAATAATTAAAGATTAAGATCACAAGTCTGTGATTGACCCCATATATGGAAACTCCTGGAGTCGCCACTGCCCAAACCAATGAAAATGACCACAGATTAAATCCATCAAGATATGAAAGAACACAACCCTATAGGGTTGTAAAAGCTCCATACAGGAGAAAATCACGCTAAAAAGGGAGGGAAAGACCAAAACACCAACATAAAATAAAGTAAAAAGCCCTTATTCGGTCTTCACCATTAAGCACCAGTCTCAGTAGATATGCCGCTTTGCTGCCAAAATCGACTCCAAAGTCGTCCGGGCAAACCTCGTCGCCGGAGTGAGCAGCAGCCACCAGGTCTAACTCAGACTACATCAAAGAGAAAGAGGTATGGTGTGGGAGATGGGGTGAAAGGAGGCCGGAGAGGTGAGGAGAAGGGTGGAGAAGCCGCAGTGAGAGGGAAGTTAGAGAAAGTCTTCGTTCCCCATTTTTGTTGTTGAGATAAGTACAGTTCTAAAGCAACTCCTGAATTGGTAGGGGAAAGCAAGTCCTCTCATCACTCCTTATACTAATAGTAACTCTTCACTTTATGTTACACAAAAAGTAGCTCCTATGATGTGCATTTATGAAGACAATAGATTTAATCCATGACGAAAAGTTAATAAAACATATATATAAGAGCAGTTTAGAACCAAACTAAGCTTAGAAGTCTAGTTTAGATCGTTTTTCTTGGGTCCTTAGAAACGACAAGGCTTTCGGTAGAATTTCGTGATTCGAAAGACCCTGACAAATAATAGCAGAGCCATTGAGCTTTTATGAGCAAAAGCCCTACATAATGGAAAATGATATTTTTCTTTTTCTCTATCTGCACTCTCAAGAAAAGAGCCACAAACAACCTCCTTCGCTAATATTACGAACCAGTGTGAGTAGCTAAGGTCTACATGCCATCAGGAAAGAAAGGGCATAAAAAAGTCATGGAAAAGAAGTGCATACCCCACTATTGTATTTACAGAAGGATAAACGAAAGATCTTCCATATATTGAGGCGGCCTCAGCAGCAGCTTGTAGTCTGGCCTGATGCTGCTTAACAATGTCATTTACCTCAACATCTCCGCTTGAACTCTGAGAAGGTGTACTTGGTGTTGCTGTTCCTGTGCACAGCCAAAACAGTTGGCCAATGTTTTCAGCATGGATGAAGCAAGACTCGTCAATGAATTACAAAACCATCAGATGATTTAACTTCAAAAACTGCTCACACGGAAAGAGTGATCAGACAGGGGGGCCGCAATTCCTAATCGAGCCAAAGAATTAAAAAATACCACCAAGTGATAAATGAGATTAATTTAGGGCGAACTAGACCATCTAAGTTTGCAAATCATTCCAATTGAATATATTTTTTAACATAACTTCCAGAAAAAGAAAGATTTAATATCACATAATACGATTGAACCATCTAATGACATTGATAGTTCTGCCAGCAATAAATGGAGAATATCATTTGATATCTGTTGCATGCGTCGCCATCCAGAGGTCAAATATCAGGTTTCAAAATTTCAATAAACAACTTGAGCTGATTACAATGAGGGTGTATCAAGAGCTGCTCAATACCAAGAACAAAATCATATGATTACCTTGTTGATGAGCATCTGCCCATGATCCAGTAGTACTAGTCCCATTTTCAGGGGGTGCAACAGGGGCCCTACAAGTCGGACACGTGTGCTGCCGCTCTAACCATGAACGAAGGCACTGCACATGGAACAGATGCCCGCAACGTAGTCTCTTTGCAGTAGTCATCTCCTCACGACAAATGATGCAGGTTGAATCACTCCTGAACGATTATCAGTAACAAATCATTAAAGCAATGGGATATTGGTATTGATAAGAAACACACTTCCAAAGGCTCGACTACTCACGTGTTCAGCTCTTCAGGTGTTGCATCTGGAAAACGGTCATCCATATTAGAAGTAAATTGCCGATAACGGACATAATCCGCAATGCGAACCCTAAAGTTGCGAAATGTCTCATAAAGATCCCGAATCAAGTGCAGAGGCACACCATAATTCCTGATACAACACAATTACACAATAAACTTGGATCTTACCGGTCCATAACTGAAACGAAATATAAATAACCACCACCTAATCAAGTTATGATGTGACCCATCAGTTCATGGAAAAGAGAAACAACACTGAATTAAAGCACATAAAGATACTCGTCAAAACAATCAGGGGAGAGAGGGGACTAGTTAAAGGGAAGTTCAAAAAATGTAGAATGATAACCAACAAAACAAAAAGAGAGAAAAGAGGCATATAAGCACGTCGGCCCTACTTTTACCATTTTCAAATGTACAACTGAATATAGTTGCTTTTCACTTCTATGAAAATTCTCAAAACAGTTGTGAAATGTTTGGACAATTCTAGCTAAAGCATAAAGCATGCACGCAAACGTAGATCCAACGCGACACGTGGAGAAGCCATTGTCAAAAACAAAAAAGGGAAACAATAGGTTCATGGCAAGTCAATAAATATAGTTTTCTACCATATCAAAAATAGAAACGACTAATCGACATTTTCTATTGATTTTGGAAAAAAAAAAGTGTGAAACTCATATTGCGATGTGGTATGTCTAACTAATGGACAAACATGTCCCCAGGAGTATGAAGCGTGTCCTGTTCCCCAAAATTAGATTGATAGGGACGTGTCAAGATAACTTTCCGGCATGTGACAGGCATTGTTCGAACTTCGAAGAGTGTGGGTGTCCAAAACTGACTTGCCTCCTATTGGAAGTGTTCTTGCTTCTTAGCTTATTAGAGTCCAGCAAAGATGAAACCACTTCTTCGGTTTAGAGAACGGTAATTTCCTACCCAATTCAAAAGTTGACTTCAACATAAATGACAACCCACCCACCAGATATCTACCATGCAAAAGGTGGACAAAGAACTCGCAAACATATTTTAAGAAAGCAACTTTTTACCACTTTATGACATCATGCTAGCATACCATCTATCACTCCTATTTATGTAGCAGATTAACTACCTTGTATCCCACTAATGAAGCCAAACAATTATCCTTCAGCTCAAACTAAATTGATGAGTGTGATGTTACCAATGAAGTTTATTCGCAGAGCCGGCTCATAAATTTTGGAGGCCGGAAGCGAAACCCCTTGAATGAGGCCTCCCTATATTTTTCATATAAAAAGTTGGTCTAAAAATAGTTTCATAAAAATAAAAAATAAAAAACAATTACAAAAGATTTATCATTACCAAATATAAACATATATTTCGAACAGCTATGGGTAATGGGAGTGATGGATCATTTCTGTTGCCAAAAAAAAATTGGGAGTGATGGAGGTAATTATTTTTCCTAATACCAATGTTTCTATCTCCCAATGTCAAAAAAAAAAAAAGTACCCTTGGCCAATGACCAACTCTTGCTCAGTTTTTCAAATAACTACATCTCAAGTTGTTGGCAATTTCAATTTTGCCATTAAATGTTTTTCGGCCCCTAAATTCCAATTGGGCCTATTTGTGAAGAGGAGGCTTGAGTCTAAATACATTTGGGCCTAATATATACATTTATATAGGGGTCATAAGAATTTAGGGGCCTCATTTTGTAGCTATTTTTGGAGGCCCAAAGCCCATGCTTCCTTTGCTTCCCTTGTAAGCTGGCTCTGCTTGTTCGCCAAAATTTCAAGAATTGAACACACTTTTCTAATTTACATGACCCAAGAAGACAGACATCAATTGTAAATGCCCATGTAAGCATGCACACGTATCTACCAAAAAATGGATACAAACATTCAAAGAAGCAATCAACGCCCATGTCATTGAGACATGTCATAGCTACCTGTACGGGAATCAAAAAAACATGCTGACATAGCCTTGAAGACAACCAAGTCAGATAAATAACTTACATGAAGATCACAAGAAAGAAGCATAGATACATAGACAAGTGCAGAAAGTCCCGGACAAGTTCCAAGTAAAAAGTGTAGACTGCTTTTCTTTCCCATTGTCCTTCCATAAGCATGTCTCTGACAAAGAAAACGTACTTTACAAATGTCGAAACGATTGTTGTCGCCAGTATCATATACCTGAAATGAAAGAAAGTACAACTAAGAGATAACAAAACTGTTTGAGGCAGCATGGCTTCAAATTATTAACTTGCGTAAATAGACCTACAACAAATTGGAAATGTTGACATAAAGATTGAGAGCCCGTAAAAGGTGTCCATATTGCTTCTTTGTTATATGCATCCCGGTCAAATACAACAGCACAGCCATGCTGTCAAAGTGAAGCTGAAAAAATGCACCGGACCATCAACTTTGTGCGCACATGTACATATGCATCAGTGGGTAGGTGATTTATGAGCAAGCAATTCCATGCCTTGTCGAAATTTTGCGCATTTTAATCGGTAACAAGTCATATCATGAGTCAGGACCCCTTTTAATTCATCCAACCAGAAGTGGTCAATAGTATTTGGAAGCTACATCAATTGCCGTTGTTCTTCAGGAGATTTGTACTTCTTGAGTTACCAATGTTCTTCCGGAAATGAGTTACTACTTAACTATAACACTGCAAAAATTATTTCATTTATGGCTTTGACTTTATTTCATGATTTCATGCCGGAGTATATAGTCTTTGAAGTCGTATTTGTTGGTGTTGTGATCATTGCACGAGTATTAAGTATCTACTGCTCAATCATGATAAGGCTTCGAATGAGTCCTGACACACACTCAACCTTCCCCAGCGATGACATAAATTGCAAGCACTGGATCCACTTTCCCCGAATAGTCATGTTCATCTCTTTTAGTAAATTCAAAGCTGCAAGATCATGTATTGCGATTTGAGTCTTTCGGGATTCACACTATATTGCACGCTTATCAAAAAAATGGAACAGATGAACCCGAATATATAGGAACGGAGGATCCATGCGGGCAGTTAATTTGATCATTGGGGAAGGACGCACATACAAAGTCTTATCATAAATGAGTGGTCGATACTAACCACTTGTATAAATGATAAAAAAAAAACACTTGTAGCAAGTATAAAGTCGATAGTCTCCCCAGGAGAACAAAAACAAACTCACAGAGCATATAAAATGGTCAGCATAAATGCAACCATGCGTGCAATCACATAGTTAAATAACATTATGCCATGATCTATCAGTCCAATACCGCTTCTCCGCAACACCTCGATAAGAGCACACTTAAGTGAATATGTATATATCACCAGAAGAACATAGCTAACTAAAGTAGCTCTAAAATGCCCTCAACCATTTCTTTTTTACACTGTCATTGTCCCATTATTAACAAGAGCAATGACGTGGTCAAAAAGTCAAATGTACATCTACTTGTAAACATTTTTAAGGAATAAGTCTTAAATATATTGCTATATAGAGCCAATGAATGTTCCACCACAATATGTCATGTTCAGTTTTTCGAGCAGGGTAAACTGAAACGCTAATGTAGGAATGTTCCTTTTTTGATTGGTTACACCACCCAAAAAAAAAAAACCTTACAATTGTCAATTCCTCACTGTGCTCATTAGTGAGATGCTCTGGACCATGAGGAAGCATGGTAATGAGCACAGAAATTGATTTGGGTCTCTAGGCTTGCCCTCCCTGATGCCTTTCAGCATTGATTTGGGGGCATGGTTCTGTAGCAAAACGTCTGTGTAGCTCCTCGGTTGGAGGTTTAGGGGGGGCAATTGTTTCAGTGGTATTCTGAGAGCAGCCACTTTGTGCAGATTGCCAAAGGTTAGGTTTGTCTCCAATCATCCCCGCCCATGCCCCCAATGATTGGGGACTAGATGGGTTCTATTATTGTTGTTGTTGTAATTGTCAATTCCTTTTTCTTTTTTTTTTAACAAAATGCCTACAAGTTTTTGTGGGACTTCACTTAATGGGCCCAAAAATAAAAGGAGTGTCAATAACATCCCTTATTGAATAACTATCCGCAATCAAAACCCCCAACTTCAAACACCTTTCAGCCACTTAGATTATGATGTCACCGTCTCCTATGAAGCATTGTCAAGTTAATGAGATAAGCAGATTACATGTTACACATTAGTGTCATCATCACCTATGCTGGCTATCCAGTATGGTGAATCAAGTGCCAATTCAATACCATACATGACCGCTATATACCAGACAACAACTATGTGAATGTACCCTGCAAGTCACAGCGCCTCAATTGTGACAATCTAAGTTACAACAGAAAAGAAACTTGAAATAATAACAGCAGCAGCAGCAATGGCATAAAATGCAATCACTTACTCGAACGAAAAGAAGCAGGAAACTGAAGCCTGACGAGTTTGTATCAAATTTTTCACAGAACTATACAAGAACAGACTGTCCAACAGAAGAAGGAATCCCATGAAAGAAACAATTCGGATATGAGCCACCATACGAACCGAAGGGGTCGTTTCAATGTACTCGACCCTTTTCTGAGCCAACCAATGGAGAGACTTGATTAGCAAAAGAGTGGTCACCGTAGCAAGAACGGTAAGTGAAAAGTCCTGCCGGAAAATGGTGATGGCGAAAAGTATTTCCATGATTTCCCGCCACGACTGCTCATTCAGCCTCTCGACCTCTGCCTCTCGAAGTGATCCAAGGAATACCCACTTGGTTAGTTGCCACAATAAACACATGAAGACGAGACCCATGTTGAGAAGAATCACCAAACTGATCTTGGATGCCGATAAATGAACCATTGCAGGGTAGAACTGGCCTCTACTATAAAAAGCATGATAAATAACCACCAGTGTAGCCACCAAACTAAGCCCCCCATATGTTTGTAGCCTCATCATGTTGCTCTACACGCTGTATCACCAGAATGTTCCAGACAATCAATCAAGTCGCCACAAACAACACAAGTAGTCAAGTATATTCAACCTGTGTTTCATGAGCAGGATTATTATAAGACGAAAAGCAACAGAACACGTAATTTTTAGATAGAAAGAACAAATGTCCATGTGATATTATTGATTGAGGTGAATTTTGTGTATTTTCCTTGCCCTCCATTGGCGTGACCATAGGGACTCCATACCTGCGGCATGCCTCAGAAAGGACCAAAAGAGCTGTAGCTTCTTCTGCCCCGCAAAGGGCTAGTAGAACACAGCCGGTCCTCGCAGGAGTTCGAGGGGCGTCGATCGCGGGAATCAAACCTTTGACCTCTTGATCACCCAAATCACTTGGGAGTCGGCCATGAATCGCTAGGCAACCACCCATGGTGATAAACTGATAATGCTCATGGAATTATATCCAAATTCTAAAGCATACTAGAAAATTCGTATCCAAAATTCAGCAGCAAAAGAAAGGAAATTCATGGGCGCGAATATATGAGATCAATTTCACCGTAGATAATTAAATTCCAAACTTAAAGCGTAATGTGAATGAAAATTCAAGTCGAATTGGAAACGAAACGTACCGTGAATGGGATCCAATTGGAGGGGATAACAACACATTAACAATAAACTAAACCCTAGATTTGTAAATCGACGACAGATGTTGGTAATGTACGCACCTGTTCGCAGCACTCTCTCTCTCCCCCTAGATTTGGTCTTCCTCGTACGGCTATGTACTTGGCCCATTTTTTAACAGACTTCTTCTAGAGTTCAAGCTGGACTCATTTAATAAACGAGCCAAAAATTGAGCTCGAGTTCGGGCTTGGCTCGAGTCTTTAATGAGTCGAGCCAGAGTAATTTACTAGACGAGCCTACATAAATGAGTTGAGTTTTAGTGAGCCTAGCAGAACCGAGTTTTACCAAACTCGTTTACTAAACGAGCCCAAAACTCGAGCTCGGCTCGATTATTGAACTAGCTGAACCTTAATGAGCCGAGCCACGAACTGCTCGCGAGCAGCTCGGTTTGTTTGCAGCCGTACTTATGGCCCATTTCAGCCTAAATCTCCCCCTAATTTCCTTCTAAATTCTTTTCTTCCTTTTCTCTTTATTTGGAACTTGTGGAAATGAATGAAAAATGAAAGAAAATAAAAGTAGAGCGAGAGAAAAATAGGAGGAAAATTTCAATATTTACTATAATTAAATTTTTTATTTTCTCTCCTCTTTATCTCCAAACCAAATAAGAGGAGGGAAATTTTTTAACTTTCATTTCTTTTCCCTCGCAAGTGGTGGCTAAGCTCATGCGGTAAAGCTCTTAGATGCCCCACACTGCATCCCGAAATCCACTCCCCCTCCTTCATATACTAATAGATTAAGAAAATAACGAATGAAAAAAAATAAAAATAAAAACAATTCTTTTCCTTCGCTTCCCTCAAGTTTCAAACAGAGCCTTGGGGTAAGTATCACCTTCCTCGTATGGCTGTGCACTTGGCCCATTCTTGAACAGACTTACGGCCCATTAAGGCCGACGGACATTTTTTGGCCCACGCGGCTCGGAACGTACATGAGACGAGTGGAAGTGGAAAACCCAGATCAATCCGGAAACACGGGGACGAGGGCAAGCATTGGAGCCTAAATTGACAGCAGAGGTTCGGGTGAGTCGACCCACTCATCAATGGAGAAGTGACAAAAAGGACTCGTGTTTTGGACTGGTTATTTTGGACTGGGACAGGAGCATCTTTAATCACCATAAGGAATTCTATCGTAATTAAGGAGCAACGACAAACACATGTGGTGACCAAGAGGGTTAC
>JAXBDA010000986.1:48159-64813 GCA_036023075.1 Gaultheria prostrata
GGACAATAGAATAGTTGATGGGTCGTAACAAATATAGAATGCGAAACCTTAGCGGAGATCAAATTCGAAAATCTCATGTCAATCTCTCCCTTCATACAGGTCAATTTCTTCTTCGTCCTCTAAAAATTATACAATAATATTTTTTGAACGGCAAAAATAATAATTTATTAATCTTTGGGATGAAACAAAGATTAAAGGGAAACAAGACCCTCCCCAACGATTGGTAAGAAGCCAATCGAGAAAACCAAAGCCGAAGCCCAAATCCCCAATGGGTCTAAAATACCCACATATTACAAATCATCACCTACAATAGAAATTGGGCCAAGCCCAATAAGAAAACCCTAATCGGCAGCAATGCCCTCAGTGCCGCCACCACCATCCCACATCCATCTAACCACGGCCACCTGAAGGGAAGAGTCGTTGCCACCCCGTTGCCGGAACCTAGGGAACAAACCCCTGTTGTTGCCTCGGAGAACGGATCGACTGCCCACCTCAAAGGACCAAACCCTTGTAGCACCATGGACATCATCATCCATCACCCCATGCCTGTCTCCACCATTTGCCCCCGCCGTCCAACATCTATACCAGAGCACCTACAAAAATAAATCCAAAGGACCCAACCACAAACCTCAGTCAACCCCAAACACCCGCATAAACTGCCATGACCGTCGCACAGCCGCCACCACCACAACAAAACCAAACCCACTCCTGACTTCAAAAGGGAGCATCACGTCGCCAGGAAAACCGACGCCGTCGCACACCGAAAGTTGATAAGCACCACCGGCCACGAACCACGGTCTCTAGCAACCCCTCACCGTTAGGCAAAACTGAAACCACACAGGCATGGAACGATGGGAAGGCAACACGAACCACGCCACCTCGAGCCGCCAAGATCCACCTCGCCGTTAGGCACAACCAATAAAAATTATACAATAACGTCATGAAAGGATCTCGTGAGTGTTGTAAAAATTTACATTGTGGTTGTTTCAATTTATCTGGATGCGCGAGTCCAATAACTCATTTTTTTTTTTATAATTATGTGTACTTTTACTTGTCGTTTGTGACCAATTTCATCGTCCGCTATAAAAAAAAAAATACGCATAGAAGTTGAAGCAAAACCCCATGTGGCATGGCACTGATGAGAGCTAATAGTGTTACAAATCAAACCCCTAGGACCCAATGATGATGCGCACAGATTTTACAACGAAAGTTAAAAACCTTACGAGACGGAATTAGGGTTTACCTTAACTCTCGTGACACAACCGCTACTGCTAGTTTGGTTCGTTGCGATTTGTAATTAACTTATTCGATATATCAAATACAAATATCCAACTGTAGAATTTGACATAGTCTAAACTTACAATCTTAGGCAATGGCGTATCATCAATCCATACAGGGACGTGGATTGCATTAATAACTAATACCACCTCCACCCCGGTCCTAACTTAATAGTCCATTTTGAGAATTCCAACTAAATAAGAGAACACCCGTTGCATTTTCAAAAACCTACCTTTTCTCATTTTACTCTTCGATCATTAATTTTTTACACAAGGAAAGCGGTGGGGATTGAAGCGTATGGCTTGTGTTTAATTGTTCAAGAAAAATGATTATGTGTGTCTTTCACTATACATAGTAGATGATTCAGTGTGTAGAATACGGCTTACATACAGAATATTACACCATCAGTGAGACTGTAGCACATTGTTCTAGTAGGTCTGTATTGACTAAGGAGAAAGGTTCATTTTTCAACTCATTGTGTCAGTATAACGCGTGTGTATTGAACAAGACCACGTTAAGTAATACTCTAGAACCTTTTGATTATTATTATGAATACTTATACACTCTTATTCAAAAGATAATTAATAGATATATATATATATATATATATTTAATATTGTTTAACTTTTATTATTTATTAAAAAATGACATTAATAGGTTTGGTTTTGCTAATTGAAGCCTTAAAAGCTCAAAATAAATGGGATCCATGTGCACTCTCCTGAGTCCTAACCACATGTCATCCCTCCCTTACACCTCCTGACTTTTTCTCTCTCTCATCCGTACTCTCTCTCACTCCTCCTGACTTTCTCTCTCTCTCTCTCCCCACCCGTACCCTCCCTCTCTCTCCCCACTCTTACCCTCTCTCTCTCCCCCTTGACTTTTCTCTCTCCTCTACTCACTTCCCCACTTTTCTCTCATTTTTTATTTTTTACAAATAAAAATCTTTATAGTTTCTATTTTTTATATCCAATATTAAAAAAATATATATTTAAAATCTACTCGACGATATTTATAAAACAAGACCAATATTGCATATGTAATTATGTATACCGAAAATGATTGTTTTTTTTGTTGATAAACTGACCCCGAGGAAGAGATTCGATAAAATCTCAGATTTTTGGGTATACATACTCAAATTCGATAATTTTTGATAAAATCAGATTTTTTGATAAAATCAAAACCCTACATAATTACACGTGGGGACAGGTAATTAGTTCCCAAATTTCTTGTTCCAAAAACCTTTCTTCTCCCTCGGTTAACTTGTCCAACGTATCTACGCTCTTCGCCGCACTTTCCATCTTCTCGCCACTACTATTACTAGTTTACTACATCTAACCATTCTCTCTCTCTCTCTCTCCAATCTCCATGTATATATATATATCTCCAACCCCCATTCTCTGAAATCCATTACCCACCACCCTATAGTCACCTAACAGCCTCCTTCGAAGGAAGGCTCTGAACATATTTATATCCCGCTCTGTGTCCTAATCAATTTCCCATTTGGTTTTCCTAAATTGGCCCTTTTTCTCTCACTTCATCACGCAGTGCATCAGAAAATGGCCTCTGGTTTGTCCGATCCCGAACAACCCACTCTTTCTTCCCTCGGAAAGGTTCCTTCTTTAATTTGCTGATCGTGTTTTTGTGTGTGTTTACGCAATTGTTTCTGAAATTCTGGACAAAATTAATTATGTTACTGTTGATTGGGTTAATTAGGTCGGGAAATCATCGGGAGAGATAGATAGCGCTCAAGAGCCTCTTATCAATGGGGAACGCCATTACGATAGCTACTCCGCTCTGTCGGCCGTCCTCCCGTAAGTACTCACACATATAGCTGCTATACATGCGCGATACCGATGATATGCTCGACAGCACGGAAATAATTATGTTATGGTTAATCATGTTAATCTCTCATCAATTTATGATTTAAATATTAGAAGTTGAAATTTTATGAAGAAAGAAGGTTTGAACTTGAGGGAAAACGCGAGGGGGAGACGGGAGTTTGAAAGTTTTTGTTTTCTTGTTGAGTGAGAAAACTGACAGGAGGTGAATATTAGCGGCTAAGGTGGACTTTTTGGTATGTTTTTAATATTTCTTTTGAAAAAAATATAGAATAGGTAGATTAGATATTCTACAAGTGCACTGGAATTGGTTTTTAGCTAATCGTTTGCTTCGAGATTTATAGTTTCCCGCCCGAATCTAGTGTCTTCGGAGGGTTATATTTGGCGTGTAAGAGATATTATTGGAGTTCTTTATGTTGGGTTATGTTGAGGCTGGATCTTTTTTCCATACAATCACGAGCTTCAATCAAGCACATTAAAATTTGGTCATAGTGACATTAGAAGCATTGCATTGAGTTTGATGTGAATTGGGTTTGGCAAACAATGGAATTACTTTAAGAACTTGAATGGGGTAAATTTTTCTATTTCATGTAAACTTTTTTGGACACCTATCAAATCTTCATTCAGCAACATTTTACTGTTTCACATATTATCTGGCCTGTAGGTTACGATTGTAACCATGTTTCAGCTTACGTACGAGTTCAAACTTTACCCTGAACAAAGTGGAGAACTTATCTACACACAGTCACACACATGTATATATGCGTGATAAATTCTAGAAATGAGCTTTTGTGAAAGGTGCCTAGAGATACAACACATGCCTGCCTGAAATACTTCTTGAAAGAAGCTAATTCATGTCCATTTACCTACTGCCATCCCATGAAGTAGCATCTCATTTCTTTGTTGATGGACTCGATCATTTCAGATTTCTTTTCCCAGCTCTTGGAGGATTACTGTATGGCTATGATATTGGTGCAACGTCCTGCGCTACAATCTCCGTAGAGGTATACTTTCATCGAAGTCGACAATTGTATAACGACCTTTACACGGCAGGATTTGTGTAGCCTCAAATCCTTGGGTCAATGCTTTTGTTGAGAAGAGTTGTTGCAAAATTGCTATTAGGTACTGGTTGATAGTTAGGAGCGATAATTTGTATTCATGGTTCTGACAATTGTTTTCATTTATTCTGTAACCATTTAGTTTTTTTTTAGTTCTCGAAAATTAATTGTTCGAGCCAACAAGAGATGCATGTCTTCCTTGACAGTAGTGCTTAACCAATTGAAAGGACATAACCGATCTATTCCTATCATAAACCCATGTCCTGTCTTTGCTGAAACTTTCATTAGTGGCAAACCCTTGCATAAATTAATGAGGTAGGTGGTAAAAATACTTTCGCTTGTTTTGATACCATGCTAACCAACCAACTTCTCTTTGAGTTGAATTTGTTATGGTACTGAAATATCGTTTACAACATCTAAATTTTCCTCTTCTTTGCAGTCAGCCACATTAAGTGGGATTACATGGTACAATTTATCTTCTGTAGAGATCGGCCTCATAGTAAGTTTTCATCCCTTTTGTTGCTTGTTAGTTGTTGCACTTGTATTCAATAAGTGGTATCTTTATATTTCCTGAGGCTCCTCAAGTCTGAAGTTTTATTTTCCTGAGGTTCTGCTCTTAGTATGTCCTTGCTTTACACTTCAACTAACCAATGAAACCAAAATCTGTTGGGGAGTTATGTTAATTTTGCTCTCTGGTTGTTGCCCTTCGCAGACTAGTGGCTCACTGTATGGGGCTTTGATTGGTTCTGTCTTAGCTTTTAATGTTGCTGACTTTCTAGGTAAGTTTTGTCTTCTAAATGGAGGGATAGAAGTTTGTCTCAATTTCTTGGTCTATAGTTGAAGCTCAAGTCCTGAATATGAATATCAGGAAGAAGAAGAGAATTGATTGTGGCTTCAGTATTGTATCTTGTTGGAGCGCTGGTTACGGCCCTGACACCTGACTTTGTCGTTATGGTGGTTGGACGTTTTGTGTTCGGGATTGGTATTGGACTGGTAACATACTTTTTAACCTATTTAATGCCGATTCAGTTCTCTATTTACCTTATCATTGATTGTCAAAATAATATGTTAGTTTCTTTTCCTTGCCAATATAGGCAATGCATGCTGCTCCAATGTACATTGCTGAGACAGCTCCATCTCAGATACGTGGCCAACTAATTTCTCTCAAAGAGTTCTTTATAGTTCTTGGGATGGTTGTAAGTACTCCAGTCTTTGTTGTATTTCAGAATTTTTTTGGTCAAAGGTTGAAGTAAGAATTGAATCTTGAATTTCACCCGTAGGCTGAAGTAGAACTGCTTGCAATTGTCCTTTTCTTCTTTATTACCATAGTTTACCCATATTTGTGTGGCTATATCTTTATTTCCTTGCTATAAGAATCCTTGAATCTCTTCTAGGGAGGTTATACAATTGGCAGCCTTTTGGTTGATACAGTTTCCGGTTGGCGCTACATGTATGGGGCTAGCACACCCATAGCCATAGTTATGGGAATTGGAATGTGGTGGCTACCTGCGTCGCCTCGATGGCTACTTTTATGTGCTATACAGGGTAAAGGCAATATGCAGGACTTAATAGAGACTGCTGTACGTTGCTTGTGCCGGCTCCGAGGTGAAGCTATTGGTGATTCAGCTCCTGAACAAGTGGATGAAATGCTGGCTGAGCTTTCTTATGTTGGTGAAGAAAAAGAAGGCGGATTAGCAGAGATGTTCCAGGGGAAATGTCGGAAGGCCCTTATTATTGGTGCTGGATTAGTCTTATTTCAGCAGGTATCCTCTTTAGTTAGGAAGTGGGTTTGTCTATCATGAGGTATTAAGTCTCAACAACTGCACTTATGTATGTCACTCTATCGTGTTGCAGATAACAGGGCAGCCCAGCGTGCTATATTATGCTGCATCAATTCTTCAGGTACAACTGTTGATTATTCTTGTTTTGTCCGTGACATGATCATTTGTTTCCATGCTAATCTGTTACATCTTCATAGAGTGCAGGATTTTCTGAAGCATCTGATGCAACGAGAGTCTCAATTCTTCTTGGGTTACTGAAGGTGCAGTTTACTCTACTGCTGTTAAAAAATGCGTTTTCCCCTTTTTGACCTATTGGCAATTTTTTTACTTAAAGGTGCTTTTGCTCAACATGCATAAATAATGAACTTCCCCAAAGTCCTCACGAAGGCTCAACGAGTCTGACATTTGACCTTTGATTGACATGTCCTTGATGCGAACTGAGTCAAAGCTCACCGGGAATACCAAGTGCAATTTGCAAAGTAAAAACCCGTAGTTTATTTTTCAGACACTTTTGTACAAATTGGCGGATAGGATTTTGTTGCTCGTCAGCTTATATGTTTTTTGGGGACCGAAGTCTTGTTTTCGTGTTATTGTTTCTTCTTTTCTGTTTTGAATGTAGTTTTTTTTGTCTTCTCGACTCTGTTACTGCATGTGTGATTATTACATCATGTGCTCATACCCATTTGGTTTTCAGGGTGTTTTAACGTGAACTAGGGAACCAGGTTGGCTCTAAAAGGAACTTTAGCCATCCAAATATTTTGTATATTGCAGACATGGTTTTAAATGACAATTTCCTTCAGTCATAATAGACAGACTCAGTCATTTATATATGGACTGGTCACACTCTCAAATGCAATGTTGCTTATTGAAAATCTTATTGAGTATATACAAGTCAAGTATTAGAAGTGCATTATTTAATGCTTATACTACGTACTAATCAAGTCTCCATACTGTTTACAAGGTGGCTGGTACATTTTTGGAGAAGTTAGTATTGCATTGTCAATTTGTGAGTGGTCCTGTTGGGGACAGGATTGAATCCCGTTTCAATTAGAAACTTGCCTGACTTCATTGATATCTCACCCTCTGCGGATATCAATTCTCTCTTCTTCTTTTTGCTTATGTTTTCTTCTCCAAAATTGGCTTCATGCACCTCAGTCCTCCTCTGTTCCTCAAGCATACAAGCTTTATTATTCAGTCATTGGATTACGTGGACTGTCCTTACTTTCCTTGTTTTATCATTGTTTCTTGTTTTCCTCACATGTCCGATGCTCTATTTCATAGTTGATTATGACTGGAGTAGCAGTTGTAGTTGTTGATAGAGTAGGGAGAAGACCTTTATTGCTTGGAGGCGTCTCTTTTATGGTAATGTTTTCTTTCTTTTTCTGGGGATGTTTGTTTATTTATCTCAATGGAAAAAAGTTGTTGACAAGCTATAATCCAATGTGTGGCAGGTCATTTCGTTATTCCTTTTGGGATCATACTACACTTTTCTGGATAATGCACCAGTTATGGCTGTAGTGGCACTGCTATTATATGTCGGGTGCTATCAGGTATATATGATTTCCTTTCTGTTCCTTATGTTAGAATGTCACAGACTCACAACTTGTACCCTTATGTGTCATTACGCGACATTTACGCCTCTTTATCTTCCCAATGAAAATATGTCTCAGAGAAACTCAGATTGCCAGATTGCTGCCTTCCTAAACAGACCAAAAGGAGTATCGTGTTTGCACGAGCATTGTGAAAAGCTTTTCATTTGAACATGTATACATATTAGCTTCATATTCATTTCAAGATACATCTTTTAGTTTAGTATGATAAATAGGTGCCAAATAAACTAGCTTCTATCTTTATTTTTCTAAAAGTTTTTGATCTTGTACTTCTTTTCTGATGGTACCTCTGCTGAATAGATATATCCTGTGGTTCTTCTTTTAGGCCGAGTTTTCCGTTTTTAGCACCAATTGCTAAAAGCCAATTTTCCATAAAAGTGTTAAAAGCCAATTTGTTTCCCATTAGCTAAAAGCTAAATTGCTAAAAGTCAATTTTCTCTCACACTCCTTTTGCTAAAATCAAGTTTCTAAAATCACCTTGGTGCTTTTAGCAAATGGGAGTTGGAGGTGCTAAAAACAAAGCTTTTAGCAAACGAGAAACTCACCCTGTGTAGACGGGACTCCTATGGTTCTTGTGTGAGGAGTTTCCTTGAGCTTATCCTCTGGTTTTCTGTCAAGTATGTGTGGATACTGTTCCTTTTTTGAATTGCTATTAATGAAGAATTGTTTTGCAGTTGTCATTTGGTCCTATTGGTTGGCTGATGATTTCTGAGATTTTCCCGTTACGCCTGAGGGGTCGAGGATTAAGTATAGCCGTGCTTGTAAATTTCGGCGCAAACGCTCTAGTGACGTTCGCTTTTTCTCCTCTGAAGGTGATGAAGCTTTTCAACCATCATAACTTTGCTGTAGTCTTTTCCAATGAATGTATAAAATTCTCGTCGTATGCAAATGTTCTTATGGTAGATTTGGTTCTCAAAATAGGCGAACATCAAGCATACCTCTACTTATCAAATAGGAGTAATTTGTTTCCCCATTTATTTTGTTACTAACGTTTTAGTTGCGACAATGGCAGGCATTGCTGGGGTCTGGAGTTTTGTTTTTCATCTTCGCTGGAATAGCTATTATATCTCTTGTTTTCATATACTTCATAGTGCCAGAGACAAAGGGTCTGAGTCTGGAGGAGATTGAGGCCAAACTCCTTTAGGCAATTTGTAAGTGCAAAGTCATCCTTCAGAAGGCATTCATCAACCGTCGCATTGAGATGTTCGTATTTTGTATTTCGATGTTATGTACGTGTATTTTTTCAAGTGATATGTAAATCAACATATATCCATATACTTGCCGAGCAAAAAAAAAGAAAAGAAAATCATATATTTATATACATACAGTAGTTTACTCAGAAGGGCTTGTCTTGTTCATGCAGCTTTAAGTCCGGTGAAAAATGGTCGGAGTTGCATCATTCTTTATGCTTCAGTATGTTTGTGAGAGCAGGTTTTCTGAATGCTATATCGTTTGCTTGTTATAATTTGGCCTTTTCTTCTTTTTTGGCAAAAATGAAGTCCAAGTTATTTTTTCTTGTCGGTCAAAAAATACAAAGTCATGTTTTCAGCCAAAATTTTACTCCGTTTTTTCCCATTTGCTTAAATGAGTATTTCCGTAGAAGTTGAGTTTACTAAATTCACTTTTGTTTCCCATTATAGCTAAAAGCTAAGTTGCTAAAAGTCAATTTTTTTTTGCTAAAAGCATGGTGCTAAGATCACCTTCGTGCTTTTAGAGAACGGGAAACTCTCGTCAAATCCGTCGTGTAACCCAAGCAAACTTATCTGCATCGAATACTGAAGTTGGCTTACTCCAATTGTATGAATTTGAGATTGTGCAAAAATGGCACCAATGTTGTTTGACGCTTTGCTAGGCGGTAATAGCGAATGTGAGTTACTGTATCCACTGAGACTATATTGCACATGAAAGAGTGAGGTGGAAAGCAAGGCAAGAGCTGCAGCAGGGAAGAAACCTCAACTCGTAAGCAACAGAATGGGGCATCCGTTCGACTCTCCATATCGACTATGAATAGAAACTGCTCTTTCGATAATCTAACAGAAGTTTAAAGAACTTCTAATTTTGAGTCTCATGGATTTGATCTTAATTAGTTGAAATTATCACCAGGGGAAAAACAAGTACTCCCATGTACAATCGAAACAACGCCAGCTTGCTAGTTTCGTCAATTTGATCTAAAATGAACATTGTTTTTTTCAACGGTAAACAGGAGAAGAATTCACAGCTAACGCCTGAACATGCCAGAACCCTGCAGTATTTTTGCGTACTCCGCAATTATTGAAGAGTTTTTCACCATATCCCATATCTTAGCGGAATTCTTCAGCCAGTCACGTTCAGATACCGTCCTTGCAAAGGATGGGCTACTCATGGATAAAACCTGTAAACAAAAAGGGAGATTCAATTTCTTACTACTGCTTTGGAATGGCTATTCGCCTCATACCCAATGGATACCCGCCCCACCAGACCATATGGAGGAGAGGTTTCACCGATTTTTCCTCCAATATAAGTGGGTATGATTGAACTTAAAAAACCTACTCGGGTACGGGCAGGTATCGTTGTCCCCGAATACTGTTCCCGCCCTGAACTCTGTTCTAATAAACAAATACAATCTTTTTTTTTTTTGTGATCCGTACAAGTACAATCTTGGAGTCGTATTTTTGTGTCTTTGTGAAATGAGAGAATAAAGGAGTGTATAAGTCAATAAACTTTGTCTAATGTTGAACTTAACAAGTGCTACTATTAACTAAAATGAGCTAATACAGACAAGAAACAAAGGCACGTTAAGAGGAGAGCAGGGTGCGTGAGATACCTGATCCCGCAATTTCCATAACGCAGAGATATAACTCTCATGCTCTGCCCTCGGGAAGTCATCTTTACTCTTATATGGGATTAGAAATAAATCCAGTGGCAGTGAGTCCGGATTTTTGCCCTGGTTAATGAGAGAGAGAGAAGAAAACTGATGATCTTTGCCTGCATTTTGGCATTTAGTCGTCATGAAAGAGGAGGAGCTGAAATATTGTGTAAGCGCCTTCTTTAGTTTCACAGAGTTATGAGGAGTAAGATCTTGGTCCCGCAGTCTACAAACAAGAGAAACATAAAACTTAGTAGCTTTCCTTCAGCTCAAACCACCTTCATGCATACTAACATAGCAAAAGAGACGAAGAAGACATAACATTGATTACTTTCTTGGGCATATTTGGAAATTCTACCCATTCATTCACCCCATAGCTTTACTCCTATTGAAAATGTTCTCTCTCTGTTACTAAATTAGTAGCACACTGACTTGACATCGACACTGGTGGCGAAAAGATAACTCACTTTGTATGTACAAAAACGTGCGCTGCAGTATACTCTTGTCCGGCCTCCTGAACTTTATCTCTGTTTTCTTTTTCGGAACCCAGGCTAGAAGTTTGTGAAGGGGGGATAGTGGCAGAAGATGGGTCAGGTAGACCATGTTTCAACAAGTCCACCTGCACAAATGCAAAAACACCATACACATGTTCAAAGTGCCACTCCTAAATGAGAAAAAGAGAGAACTCCAATTTAATAAGACAACAAAGAAATTCTCAAGAAAGGAATCTTGGATTTCAACCTAATCTTTCAGACAAGTACTGGTTTTTAAAGTAAAAGTGCCTACAAAAACAAAGTAAAACAAAATAGCACACAAATAACACAGTAAAAGAAATGAAATTGACAAAATACAGAATGACAAAGGGGGGAGGGGATGGCCGCGATGGATGGTGTCTGTTTCACTGTCTAAGTCAATGTCCTTGGTTTGCAAACCCAGCTTAAAGGTTTTGTAATGGTGTGTGTTGGAATTTGTCCCACATTGGTTAATAATAACCTCCAAAGCTAATATATGAGCCTGAGCGGCCTCTCCACTCATTGCCAATTGGTTTTGAGTTGGATGATTTAACATGGTATCCGAGCTAGGTTTTCGGAGGCTTTTCCCCTTTGGTTGTGCCATAGTTGCACTTTGTTTCTTGTGACCCGTACATATGTTCCAGATCCTTTGTTGACCTCTCCACGTGCGAGTCAGGAGTCGCAAGTGGCGGGGGAGTGTTGGAATTTGTCCCACATTGGTTAATTATAACCTCCAAAGCTCGTATATGAACCTGTGCGGCCTCTCCACTCATTACCAATTGGTTTTGAGTTGGATGGTTTAACAGTGTGCTCATTGCTATACATGAGTAACCAGATCTCAAACAAATTCTATCGACCAAGAGTTAGGATAACTATCAGTACACAGCCGTGAACCTCCAAGTAGATAATTGCCAATCCAGTTTCACACAACAGGTATGCCACTCTGGACATGGTTTGCCTTTTGTTTCTCGCTGTCAATGTATTGGCTGTTAACAAGTAGTTCAGTTTTAAAGCAAAAAGTATCCTGGTGCTGTGGTGCAATAGCATCGTGAGGAGGAGACATTGACCATTTTTTATGCCTAAGGATGAGTACATGGTGCAAAAAGCAGCAGCCCATCGGAAAGCAAAAGGAGAGCAAACTTTTTTTCAAAAAAAGTAGTTGGACAATATCAACTGTGGGGATTTAATAATCTGAACCATTAGTATGATACAAGTTAGGGTATGGTTAAATCCACGACAACAGTTGTTAATGACACGAGTATTTATGTGTCTTGACATTTTTATCCTCACTAACAACATTGAATCCTCTGTCCCCTCTTTTGTGCTGTTTCCATCTCTCTCCTCTTGTTCTTCCCCACCGCCACAAGGTAATGCATAAATCCACGACAACATTCCTAATCGAGATTTTCTATACTTTTCTCGTATAATCACTTTTCCCTATCGATTTTTACCTCCATTAATTTGATTTCTTGTAGATTTCATGATTTTCATCTCTCCCTAAACATGTGAGAGCATAATTAGGTCCACAATTTTCGATCATTACCCTTTAACAATCTTCATCCATTATTTCCAGTTGCAGCCTACGATATCAATCGGCATCCCTACTTAAACAGTCCGCTAATTCGTCACTACCACCGAGTCGAACAGCATTCCAGAGCTAATTTGTTGGTTTTAGGAGTTTATAACGAAGGGGCCTTTAAATTCGTCTTCAACCCAGCACTCACAGCTGATTGAAGCTTTTGAAGGTAGATCAAACTTTGACATAAATGTTGGAGTCTTGCTGACTTGGTTGATGCCTGTGATTAGCGGGCCATGATCTTACGCATTACCTATGGCGGTGGGGAAGAACAAGAGGGGAGAGAGAGAGAGATGGAAACAGAACAAACGAGGACACACGGCATTCAATGTTGTGAGGATAAAAATGTCAAGACACATAAATACTCGTGGCATTAACAAATGTTGTCGTGGATTTAACCATACCCTACAAGTTAGTCAATAATCATATTCGAAGTGATTATTACACCATTACTAAATAGCGTAGAACTTTGGCTAAAAAAAGTGGAAATAACCAAATTTCGATATATAACATATTTCCCAATAAATGTTTTCAAGCTTCATAAGATAAGAAGCCAGTTCAAGTGTTCAACATTATACCAAAAGCTTTTTAATGCATCAAGATACCAAATCCAATCAAAAGGCAGCAATGGAAGAAAAGAGTACCGTCAACATCAAACGCCACAAGTTAACATCATGAACTCCCTCGGATACCACCAATACTATATGGCAAACCGAAGCCAAGAAAACACCAAGCTAGAAGGATTCCTTGCAGCATCCACGAAAAAAGATATTTTCATTAGAAGGTTACATTTTGAGAAACTGTTAGAATTTGCTTTAGCATTACCAAATAAAAAAAGAACCCAATACACTACTAAGCCTGCTCCATCCTGGAAGTTACCTGGATACTCATCAATTCATAAGCCAGCTCAGCAGATAGAGATTCACCACTTAATACTGAGATTGTCGACGCGCCATCGGGTCTTATTATCTCAGCTAAAACAGAAGGACTAAACACAGGCTGCGTGATATGAAGGAACTCAATGAGGATAGAGTAATAAACAACCAAAAAACAAGAGTATTTCACTATTTAACAAATCAAAGTAGCAAATGAAAAAACTCAAAAACAAGAAGTATTCATCACTTTCTGATGCCAAGAAGTAACTCAGATTTCATCTTGTACTTCTCTATATAGCAAAAACACGATTCAGGTCCAGATCAAAAAATTTACTGAATCAGATAAGTCCTAGTAATTTGGCGGTTTGGCATTACATATGACAGATCTAAATAATGAGGATAGCTATAACTGTTCCATCATTATATCTCCTCTGTACACAGGTGGCATTCTCTTAATGTCGTCTCCAATAAATTAATATATCATAAACTGGTATAGGGTAGCATCAATCTCCTCCTCCTCAACATATATAGGCCCCAGATGGAGAAGCTATTATATGCTCACACATTCTAGGTAACATCCACAGTTTCTCAACACTAAGATCAAATTGCAAGTGGAGTGGTAGTCCAGTGGTAGACACCATGTACTCCCATGCTGATTGGGGTGCAAACGTTACTAACTAAAACTAACAATACTGACTTTTGCCGAGCAAAAAAAAGAAAAGAATAGTAAGATAAAATTCACACTTAAAGACGACGAGGACCATCTAGGCCTCAATATGCTTTCTCTCTTTGCAATTAAGTGGCTACTAGAAACACTTAAGGGAGAAAAGGGAAAGCTGAACAAAAGGGAAATATAGCAATATAGTGTTGGCACTAAAATGACATTTATACTACATACGTAACCTAAATTTACTTGCACCCATCATAATTGGAGTTATACAACATGATCTGAACAAGCCTTATCCAACAATAAAGAAGCGTGTCCACCCCAAAAAGGGCCAAAAAAGAAGAGACGGTAACAAGTAGGAAACCTGTGTATCAAGAAGTATAATACGCTCAGCGGAGATGCGAGGCTCAATGCCAACAGTACAGTGCCTAGCCATTGCTCTGGTCTCCTCGGACTGTATGGCGAAAGGCGGCAACATTCCTGCATGATTGACAAGACAGTGCTAATCATCTATTTGGAAACACAACACAATTTTCAATCAGACCCGCCTTCACGCTTCAAAGTTCGTACATGTTCTTCCCACAATTTAAAATTCCCTTGTACTTGCCCAAGTAACAAATACCAACGAGTAAGACTGTGTGATAGTTACCAGGTGAGGTTCCATCAAAGCCATATAGCTCGTTCATTATTGTCGACTTCCCGACCCCAGGAGGACCGATCACCCCAACCACCGTAAAATCAGTGTTATCAGTCAAAAACTGCAATCAATAGCAAATTACTCAGATTTACATCAGATTAATAGATTAATTGAAAAGAGAACAGCTTAAAACTGAAGTAGTTCTAGTTTCTTAACCTCACCAGCCACTTAAGACCATCTCCGGCTTTACTCAAACTGTTAGTGTTACCAGAATATGAATAAGAAAGTTACAACACAAACTTCATTTGGATATGCAACATCACGCTCCCGCTCCCCCTCCTCGCTCAGCGCTCTCAATCTTTACATGCGAATTTTAGAAGTTAAAATGTTTTTAAAAGCCGCTTTTACGCTCGTACTCACACACACACACACACAAACTTCATTTGGACACGCATCATGTGTTACGTGACTTTAGTACAGCACCCAACAGATAAGCCCAAGCCTTAACCAAACATTTTAATTAGAGCAACGATATGAGTCAAATTCAATTGATCTCAAGCTTGAATCAACTATTGGAGCGAGTTTTCAAGATTCTTTACAGAAACTGAAGTTCGAGTGGAGAAACGAGTAACCGGGGATTATGCTCTAGAGAGAGAGAGAGAGAGAGAGATCACCGGGAGAAAGCGGTCGGTGTGGAAGTCCCAGGAATCGGAGAGGAGGTTAAGAGATCCAACGGAGGGTACACGAGAGCGGAGAGACACGGATTCTTCGTCGGCTGCGCCTCCGCCACGAATGAACTTACCGGCGGCGGTGACAAGGCTGGGCTTAGCCAATAGGATCTTAGGAGGAGGCGGCGGAGGTAGATGTGATGACGCACCGCCACCGCCACCAGCTGATTGATTCGAAGCGCCGCCGCCGCCTGACATTATTAGCTCGAAATTGAAACAATTTCGCTTCCAACTCGAAAGTCTGAGCAGAGAAGAAGAAGCTTCTGGCCTTCACGCGCATATCCGCCAGACGGCGTCGTTTAGAGGGTAACTGGGGAACAACGGAGAAAATACTTCGCACGGCGTCGTTTTCGATCCACGTCATGACACAGGTTCAACCTGTGTCATGCACCTGAAAACAGATGAGCCCAATACTTCACACGGCGTCGTTTTGGACCCACGTCATGACACAGGTTCAACCTGTGTCATGTATCTGAAAACAAGTGAGCCCAATACTTCGCAGTCGCACGGCGCCGTTTTGGATCCACGTCATGACACAGGTTGAACCTGTGTCATGCACCGGAAAACAACTGAGACCACTGCTTCGCACGGTGTCGTTTTGGATCCACGTCATGACACAGGTTGAACCTATGTCATGCACCTGAAAACGACTTCGTTTAACACTACCATTTTAATAGTTCTAAGAACTTTCGTGTACTATAAGAACGATTTTTACCCATATTAATAATTATTTAGTGATCCGAGACATTCTTTTTGCAGAAATTATTATAACACATATGACGTACCAATATCTCGTAAATAAAGTACAAACTAATACTTAATCTAAATGAATTTCTATTTCTTAAAATAGATTGAGATACATTGAATCATCTCTTTCCATATCAAAAACTCTCAAGGGACTTTACGTACACTTTCTATCTATCTCAATGATATTTTAATAATCTGAGACATTCATATTTTAGAACATGGAAAACTACAAATCATGTAAAAAATTAAAATAAATTAGTACTTAATTGCAATGAATTTATATTTCTTAAAATAGGTTTCGCTTTATTGAATCTAAACCATAATAAGCAGTTTCACATAATCTCGCCTGGAAACGACGTAGTATCTTCCAAACCACTTCTGCCTTCGTTCTTCCATAACCTCTCTGGTACTCTGTAATCTGAGATTCAGTTTACCAATGGCGTCGAATCTGGTCAAAACCCTAGCGCGATCGTCCACTTTCGCTTCCAAATCGAGAAGTTTC